>JAOTAY010019954.1:0-13892 GCA_025629805.1 Erythroxylum baracoense
ATGTATTCTTATACATGTATCTTGACTATTCAATTTGATCTGATACACCCTAATTCAAACATTATATTTTGTATACTACCATTTTACATTCAGGTTTGTACCTCTATGTTACTTGATTTACTCTAAATTCATTAACCATATTTTAAACTTATCCTTGAAAATTTTCATGATAAAAAAACCTCTTATAACATACACACAATTGTTACTTTAAATCTGGAATTTCAACAAGCTAGATTTATACATTCACCAAACTTTTTCCAGCAATATATATTCATACATGATCGCAGGTATGGGTATGCCAAGTTTTACTATTTTAACTTTGATAATATCGGAAACGCACGGGATGTTCGCGTAGTACCTAAAATATCGATCCCACAAGGAGGGGTAATCTAATCCTGAAATCTAAGGTGGAACTAAAATGCAAAAATCTAAAATAAACAAATAATGTAGAAAATTATTCAATCAAACAATCAATTACGAGAATAAAATGTCGGAATAATAAAAAAGTAGCAAATCACACAGCCCAATCCAAACTTAACCTAGGGACTACCAAATGAGAGAAAGGGGTTTTAATATGAAATTAATGAAAATATAATCAATTATGCAATTATGGAGTTACCGGGTCTAGACGGTCCCAGTTTTCATTACTCTCTCTTGAGTTATAATTTTTAAACCCTAATTGATAATCCCTAATTTAGATTATGAAATTGTGATCTCTCGATTCACAATTGACTCAAAACCTAAATTAGTTCTAAAATTTTCTATTAACCTATCGGGAACCTATGCTTGATCTCTCGTTACACGATTTTACCAGTTTGATTCAATTCTTATCTATTAATTTGGGAACTCTCGTTAGCCCAAATTGATGATATTCACTTGGCTTACCCTCTTAGTTTGTTGTCGAATTATGAAGAATAGATATTGAATCACAAAATAACTCAACTAAAACACAATGAATGAAATTTCATAAATCTCAAGAATCAAAATCCCCGAAGGTGTGTTTAGACAAAAACTTGACATTCAACAACAACTATTCTCAATAACTATCCCAATTTCATACATCAATAAAATTGAAATAAAAATAAAAAATACTATTGGAACGAACTCGTGAAGTACCCGAAAAATATAACATTTAAGCTCAAAGACTCATATTAACCTATAAAAACAATTAAACACATAAAATAACACAATTAAAACCTAAATAGACACTAAACACTTAAATTAACATTAAATACTTAACAAATTAAACCCTAAAACACAATGCTAATCACAACTATCAACATCCCTATACTTAAACGTTTGCTTCTCCTCAAGCAAACAAAACAACAAACATACTCACACAATGCAATAATGAGGCAATGGCTTTAACTTTATGAAATAAATTTAATCTTAAACACAATACTATAAGTTATATCTAATCATTAACAAACAAAATCTATGTTTAGGGGCTTTAAACTAAATATACAATTTAATCGAGATCTTTATTTACCGTTTTCAATTATACACACACATTAATAATTCTTTGGTCTTTTCGACTCTGTAACTGCTCTTAAGTATATTTTTCATGAAAAATCAAGCTTACTACATGTTCGGTAGGTTTTTATTAAGCAAATAGACATTTTTTATAATTTAGTGAATATAAATAGTCTTTTTACATAGAGGCAAACATTAGTAACGAATTTTGATCCGGTTACTCAACTAAGTCATGTTTTTATTCAACAGCTTGATTGAAACGTCATTATAGCTTTTTGGTGCGAAGGCACACATTTGTGATGCATGTCGATCTGATAGCTATATCACGTTTTCAACTGGCTACTAGCTCTATTCATAACCCAAAGGTCAGTGGAATAATGATTTATTTAACAAAAAATACACACTTTTTTTATTGCCTACCTTATTGTTTAAGCTACTCATCTCTATGAAAAATACTAGTTAAGTTACTTCAGTTGAAAGACCTCAAATTATGAATGAATGTGACAACTTATAGGGTGCTAAATTTACACTAAATCCTAATTAAGTTGTATATTTATCTTAATTATCCTATTTCACTAATTTTGCAAGCTGATGATTATTTACAACCTAATAGACTATGTTCAAAATTAAATAAAATTCACTCCATCTAAGCCATTGACACATTCAAGTAGTTCACAAGATGTAACTTAATAACTATCATATAATATGCAAAATCATATTCAAAGTAAAAACATATAATCCCTCCCCACACTTGAACAGCGCATTGTCCTCAATGTGAGAAAGGAGCAAACAAACACACCCGGGGGAAATAAACAAAATATACAAAAAACATAAGAAGAAAATAGTAACAAAAATGAAAACAAAAGGGTTAGAATATGAAACCGTTATGTTGATTGAGGTGCTGATGGTGATGGAGGCAGAGATCACTTGTGCTTGATGCCTATGACTACTGCCCTATCTTATACTTGCTTAAAAAAAATTAAGAGAGTTAGCACTCCAAAACATTCCAAATTATTAAGAATTAATTTTGAAATTTAAGACAAATTTAACTACATAATAATTTAAACCTAACTACTAATGTGCTAATTTTTGGTCATTAGCTTGACCTTAATCCTTTAAAACTCAGCCAGTATCAATTATGAGCGGCTTGCTTCCACCCTTCTCGTTCAACATCGGTTTTGTAGCCTGTGAGTAAGCTACAAATTGTAAAATGATTAGAAGGATAATGTTGATAACATTATAAAGACCATTTAGGCTCAATAATGTCCTTTTGTTAAGTGAATAATAAAACAGGGAATAACAAAACTCCCTGACTCTTTCATTGAATCCAACAGTTTGTCCTGCACAAAGGTGAGTTGCTCTCTTTCTTCCTTAATCACCTTCTTCTCCTTTGCTTCTTCTACTTCACGAATAGAGACTTTCATCACTTCGTCAAACTTTATATTTGTGTAATCTGTTCTTCATCCTCTTATTCTTCATAAGAATCAAACACATCAATTATCTTGAATGAGCTACTAACTTTTAGATTCTTACTTACATCATTCATGTTGAATGTGATTTGACCATCATCAATCCAAAAGATAGAGTTCTCTCTATGGACCTCCATCCTAGATTTTTCGATGTTCAAAGATAGTATATCTAGAACTGGGGAATAAAAGGAATGATTGGCATTATTTTCTTCATCCTCTTCTTTGATTTCTTGGTCTTCTCTAAGGTCTGGTTTAGCTTGATTTCTTGCTAGTTCTTTTAGCTCTACCCCCTTCCTGTGTATGATAGCCTCATATTGCTCTTGTCGATGTAATTCCATATTTCTTAGAGAGTCTTCCACAATTCTCTTACAAAATTCATGGGAAAACTGTCTTACTTGAATCTTCAGATTGTGAATAGAAGCGACATGATTTTCTGTTACTCGATCAATTTGCTCTTCTAGTCTCTTTTGGCCCTTTTCCATGTCCGTGAGCTTATCTAGGATCTTGTCCAATTTAGAATCTTATAAACTTGACACATCTTTTTGAATTCCTGATAGGTCGTGATGTCCTAAGTGAGTCTTTACATTGTTAGACCAATAAATGTTTGGGTGGTTTTGCTACCCCAGATTGTATGTGTTCCAATAAGGATCGTTACTTCCTCAACCATACTGTGTCTTATTGTAATTCACACAAATTCCTTGCTCCTTATAATATCTATCTTCCATCATCGTTCTTTCCATTCCTTTAGATGTCTCATTCTTACTCTAAAATGTTTTGATGTGTCTCTGCTTTATGCCCCAACTATTTTTTAAACCTAAAAACAACAGAAAGTCAAAAAACATCTTAGACTAAATAACTAAACTAATTGCCTCCCTAGTAATGACGCCAAAAACTTGATTGCAAGTTTACGTATGTTAAGTTTTACTATTTTAACCTTGATAATACTGCAAGCGCGCGGTCATTCGCGTAGTACTTAGCGGTCATTTGCGCAGTACCTAAGGTATTGATCCTATGAGGAGGGGTAATCTAATCCTAAAATCTAAGGTGGAACTCAAATGCAACAATCTAAAATAAACAAATAATACAGAAAATTAATCATTCAAACAATCAATTACGAGAATTAAATGCTGGAAATAATAAACAATTAACAAATCACACAACCTAATCCAAACTTAACCTAGGGACTACCAAATGAGAGAAAAGGGTTTTAATCTAAAATTAATGAAAATCTAATCAATTATGCAATTATCGAGTTATCGGGTCGAGATGGTCCTAGGGTGGATTACTTTCTCTTGAGTTATAATCTTTAAACCCTAATTAATAATCCCTAGTTTAAATTATTAAATTGTGATCTCTTGATTCACAATTGACCCAAAAATCTAAATTAGTTCTAAAATTGACTATTAACATACCGGGAACCTATGCTCGATCTCTTGTTACACGATTTCACCGATTTGATTCAATTCTTATCTATCAATTTACCTAACTCTTGTTAGACCAAATTAATGATATTCACTCGACTCACCCTCTTAGTTTGTTGCCAAATTATTAAGAACAGATATTGAATCACAAAATAACTTAACTAAAACACAATAATCAAATTTCATAAATCTCAAGAATAAAAAATCGACATTCAACAACAAAAATTCTTAATAACTATCCCAATTTCATACATCAATAAAATTGAAATAAAAATAAAAAATATTATTTAAACGGACTCGTGGAGGTAGCGACTGTGGGAAACCACTTGTTTTGGGAAGTACTTCGCGTCAAGCTTCGTCTCTGTGTCTCTCTTCCTTCGTCTCCTTCCTCAAATCATTCAATAGCTCTCTAGGGTTCTGAATTTACTGAAGTGAAAAGCTCTATCAAAGGCTGCTCTTTCTGTCTTGTAATGTTCCTTTTATATCTTAGAAGCCCTAGGTTTAGTCTGGGGTCGAAACGGTCTAAAAAATCATACAAAACTTGAGTTTCTGTATTAGCCCAATGCAGGCCATGATAGTGGTACGCATAAACCTTTTTGTCACGATCGTAGCCTAGCATGTAGCTCTTTGTCAAGATAGTAGCCCAAAGTGCACGATTGTGGCCAAGGTCCTTTCAACTCGCCTCTTTCTATCATGATTGTGGTCTATTATGTCATGATCGTGGGCCGTGTTTTTGGCCCAAAACTCTTCGAAACTTCTTCGCTCTTTGCCGTTACCCTGAAACACTAACAAACCCATTAAGGTACCTCAAAAATATAACATTTAAGCTTAAAGACTCACACTAACCCATAAAAAAATTAATCAAATAAACTAACACAATTAAAACCTAAAAACACAATAAACACTCAAATTAGCATTAAATACTTAACAAATTAAAAACACAACGCAATTCACAACTATCAATACATTTACCCAATTCTCATTCATAATTACCCCATGTTCTTCAATGATCATCCCTCCATACCTTATACATATTACTCATGTCCTTAAGATCATGTTTGCATCAAAATAACTCATTTATTCCTTTAACAAATAATAATTTTTAGATTTGAAGTCAACCACATCAAAACAGTCCATTCTTTAGGTTATGACATCAGTTAACTACATAAACTTATCAAGCTCTTAACCAATTAATCAAGCAACAATTTAGGGTTATTCCTAGCCTTAATCAAGTCCAAATATACCAATTTAGAGTGAAATTTCTCCGTTGGTTCGACATGTACACAAGGCAGAAATTAAAATTCTAGAATTTGTCGTCATCATCAATAATGTGTGTAACTTTACTACCTTCAATACTTCACAAATTTTACAACTTAGAGACACCACTAACACCTGAAAATTTCCAGATTTCAAGTCCTTTAAGGTTACTTCATTTTAGGTTAATTTAACTTCCATATTAGTTACACTAAGGCTTGCAAAATTCTGCTCACTTATGTCATTAACGATCACTTTTTATAAACACACCTATAGCTCTAATTTTCCAGATTCGAAAATACCTTAATAACACCTATCTTTATCATGAATTCCTCATCAATTATACTTGAAATCCCAACTTAAATCATCCATACAACAACGTATAAACTACTATTTTCGTACATGAAAAAATAGAAAAAAGTACCCATTCATTCTCCACTTTCCAGCATATCTTCAACACTAATTTCACACTCAATCTATCCCTATTTAGTCATAATAACAATTCTGCTAATATATACCACAATAGTTTAGCGTTTCACTTACTTGATTAGCTTGAATGCCGCCTCCAAATGTCAAGCTTGCTTAGCCTCATATGCATGCAAGAACATTTCGAGAATAGCCTCATAAGCCAATGGTCTAACTCTCTCAGTAATCTCAAAACGACCAATGTATCTATGGCTTAATTTTCCTTTTTATAGAACCTTAGCACTCCTTACCAAGGCGACACTCTCAAAAACACCTTGTTTCCTACTTGATACTCCATATCACTTCGGTGTTGATTTGCATAACTATTTTTCTTATCCTGAGCCGCTTTAATCCTACTACAAATCAATTTTACCTTATCAACAGTATCTTGTATCAACTCTAGGCCTTCAACAATCCTTAGACCCTCTTCATCCCTATATAAGGGTGATCAATACTTTCTTCCATGTAATGCTTCATATGGAGTCATACTAATACTACCATGATAATGATTATTGTATGCAAATTAAATGAGAGCTACATATTCATCCCATGCTCCTTGAAACTCCAAAAAATAAGCTCTAAGAATATCCTCAACAGTTTGAATAGTCCTCTCACTCTACCCATTTGTTCTAGGATGAAATGTTGTACTAAAATTCAACTTTATACCCAATGCTACTTGTAAACTGCCCCAAAATCTAGAAGTAAATTTGGGATCTCAATTGAACGCAGTAGACATTGGGAACCCATGTAATCTCACTACCTCATTTACATATCTCTGAGCTAACTAATCTAGTGTGTTGTTCTCTCTAATAGGTAAGAAATGAGCCGATTTTGTCAATCTGTCTACAATGACCCATATGGCATTATGTTGTATCAGAGTCGTCGACAAACCCATAATAAAATCCATTGTAATCCTCTCCTATTTCCATTCTAGAATAGGTAATAACTGTAAATTCACAATCGGAGCTTGATGCTCCGCTTTAATTTTTTGACATGTCAAACACCTAACAACATATTCAGCCACTTGCTTCTTCATCCCAAGCTACCCAAATTGCTATTTCAGATTATTATACATCTTAGTAGTACTAGGATGCACAGCATAGGTTACTATGTGTGCTTCCTTCAAAATTTCTTTTTTTAGATCATCGTGTACACATAATCTCTGCTTCAATTATAATGTATTATCTCTCAACTCAAACTCAGAACTCGGACTCTGTTTTAACCTCTACAATCTTCACCAATTCTGGGTCTTTGCTTTGAGTTATTTTAATCCTGTCATGTAATACCGGTCTAAGCTTCAACGTAAATAACAATGTTTCATTTTATCACAAACTTAGCTCAAAATTTAGGGCTCTCAGTTGAACTAGGTTTGGTAATCTTAATACTTGAATTTATGCCACACTGTTAGGAGTTCCTACTTAATGCATCAGCTACAACATTTGCCTTACTTAGATGATACTTTATTGTGCAATCATAATCCTTAAGTAACTCAATCCACCTCCTTTGTCTCATATTAAGTTCCTTTTGACTCAACAAATATCTCAAACTTTGATGATCTGTAAATATCTGAAACATTTCACCATGTAAATAATGTCTCTAAATTTTTAGAGCCAACACTACTGCAACAAGTTCTAAATCATGAACTGAATAGTTAAACTCATGAGGCCTTAATTGTCTTGAAGCATGTACAATCACTCTACCATACTGCATCAAAAGACACCCTAATCCCTGGCGTGAAACATCACTGCATACAACATATCCTCTAGATCTAGATGGAATAACTAACATTGGTGTCATAGTTAATCGATGTTTTGATTTCTCAAAACTCCTTTAACATTCATCAGTCCATCGAAAGGGTATGTTCTTCCTCAGAAGCTTTGTCAAAGGGGCTAGGATCAATAAAAACCCCTCGATAATCCCCTATAATAACTTACTAGCCTAAGAAAACTTTGAATCTCTGACACATTTCTAAGTGCTTCCCACTTCATCACTGTCTCAATTTTCTTTAAATCTACCTATATGCCCTAACAGACACTACATAACCTAAAAACACCATCTAATCAAGCCATAATTCACATTTACTGAACTTGGCGTATAACTGCTTCTCTCTAATTATCTATAAAATTAACCTCAAATGCTTATAATTTTCCTCTCTACTCCTCGAGTACAATAAGATATCATCTATGAATACAATAACAAAGTGATCTAAATAAGGCCAGAACATTTTATTCATTAATGTCATAAAGGTAGCTGAAGCATTAGTCAATCTAAAAGGCATCATCACAAACTCAAAGTGTCCATATCTAGTTCTAAATGCACTCTTAGTACATCAGAAGATATCTAGTTATAAATGCACTATTTGGTACATTAGCTTCTGCTATTTCAACTGATAATACACTGACCTCAAATCCAGTTTAGTAAATATTTGAGGTCCTTATAACTGATCAAGTAAATCATCAATTTTTAGTAATGGATACTTGTTCTTCACTACTACCTGATTTAGTTATCTATAATCAATACATAATCTCAAAGTCCCATCCTTCTTCTTTACAAACAATACTGGAGCTCCCCAAGGTTTCATACTAGGTTTGATAAAGCCCTTATCCAACAACTCCTGCAACTAAGTCTTAAGCTCCTTAAGTTCTACAAGTGCCATCCTATAAGGAGGAATATATATAGTAGCAGTACTTGGGATAATGTCACTAGTGAACTCCGTTTCCCTATCTGAGGGTAATCCTGGTAATTTAGTGGGAAAAACATCCTGAAAATCCCTAATAATAGGAATATTCTGAATTGTCTGCTCAACTCGAGTATCCGTCATATAGGCTAAATAGGCCTCACATCCACTTCGAATCAACCTAAAAGTGCCAATTGAAGAAATCAATTTGGCTGACACTGCTTGACTAACACCTCGAAATATAACCCTTGGTTGATCAAGAGATTCAAGAATGACTTCTTTAGTATAACAATTCATCACAAACCTATGAGGAGTAAGCCAGTCCATACTTAAAATGAGGCCTATCTCTTTCAACTACAATACTATCAAATCAGCTTTTAACTTAGCCTGGTTAACCTGAATAATACACCCTCTACATACTTCTCCAATCAGTGTAGTACTACCTACTAAAGTACTTACCTCCAAGAAAAATTTCAACATTTCTCTCACAATGCAGTTTAGATTCCAGATGTGGGGTAATGAATGAATGTGTAGATCCTGGATCTAACAATGCAAATGCCTCAAAATTAAAGACATGTATCACACCTGCAACAACATCTGGAGAATTCTGTGCCTCCTGTCTCATAATAGCAAAGATCCTGGCTTGGGATTGTGGTTGGTTACTCTGTGACTCAGTCCTAACACTAGGACTTGCTGAATTAGTTTTATCCCTACCTCTGCTTCTCTATCCTGCTCTACTGGCTCTGCTTTGCTAGACAATCATTTCTGTCTCTAATCCTCCTCTCACTCTAGCCTGTGCTCTTAAAGTTGCAGGACAATCTCTAATCTAATGCTTGAAAGAGCCACAATACAAACAAGCTTCCGATACCTTCCAGTATACCCCACTATGTGTTTTCCCACAATGTTTGATATTTGCTTAATTGATTGTTTAATTATTTCAGTGATTAAAGACATAATATTGCTTAAGATATTCACTTTGACCAATATGTGATTTCAGGGACAATTTGGAATTAAAGAAGTTAAAGTGAGTTGAAAGCAATACATTAGGGTTAAACTCACTTGTCTTCATGAAGTAAGAACGATAAATATTAGAGCAAGTAAAGACAAGACAATTAAGATGATGAACTAATATAGCGCATGGCTATTGTCCATGGAATTTTCATGTTTTTGCATGCAATAACGTGAATTTAATGGAAAGCATCTTGGAATTATGGTGAAATAAAGATGGAAGCCAATAGATGGGACAACCCTATGCAACATCAATTTCATGGGAAATAATGGAAAAATTGACAGTCTAAGGTGCAGTGAAGGAAGCAAAATGGACAACTAATGGAAGAAAATGCAAAAATGGTGTATGTTTTTAACAAGTGAACAGTATCAGTGGACCCATAATTAATTCAAGAAGTAGGGAGACGCCAGCAGAGTGGAGAAAACGTATGAGTTTAACATATACGTTGCATTAAATGCAAGCATATACGTTTAATGCATACGTCTGCGTTTCATATAAGGCATGAAACGCAGACGTAGCAGGTGAAATGATGCTTAGGTTTTTAAGTTGCATAAATAGTATGCGTGGTAGAAAAAGTTTATTCATCAAATCAAAAATAGTAGAGAGGGGTGGTGATAGAAATAGAGAAGAGTGGCAACATGGAGGGAGCTTAGTGCCGCAGAGAAGAAAGAAAAGAAGAGTGAATAGTAGTTTAGGATCAAAATCTTTATTTGTCAAATCGATGAAAAGTAGCTAGGAAGAAGGCTTGCGGGAAAAACAGAAGAGTAGAGCCGAAGAGGGTTTCAGTTATGGTTAGTCATAGGGGCTGAAGCATTTTCTTGTGATAGACCTATGGAGGGCTAGATGTCCTGACACCAGTTCGGAGATGACATCGACGCCGATGACTTGAGTTAAGTATTTTTTTATTATGTTGTTATTTCTTTCTCTCATTAGAAATTAATTATGTTATCTTGTATAGATTGATTGGATATTTAAATGATGATGATTTTAATGCTCTATTGAATTATTTTTCATGGAAACCTATTGTTAGAATCAAATTCAATTGGTAATTGTTGTATTCCCGATTCATGTGTTGTAACTAATGGTTCCAAATCATTAGAGATAACATAACATAGGTTAAATAATCTGAGCTTGTGTGATTATTGCCTAGATTTGTCTATTTTTCTGGTTCATAATACAGTTGTCCAGATAAAATTAGAGAGAATATTCTAAGCTTCTAGATGGCTAGGGTTAATTAACGAGCGCTTCGTAATTAACTAGGATCTAAGGAAAAATCGAGATTAATAGAGCTTGTTATTAATCTACGACTGATAATTGCTAAGAGAGATAAAATAACAACAAATCAATGAATTATGTTTAATTGAGGTGTAGGCCGAGATTAAGCCAAAGAGCTGGATCCTTACCGAATTCCCCAATTTTATCATTTTTCACATGTTTTTTTAAATTTGTGTTCATTAGGTTTATTTTATTTTATTTTCTTATTAAGTCCAAAAGCCCCCATTACCTAAACATCAATTAATTTTATTTCATAAGCTAACTGAACACTCATTGGGGGATCGACCTAGACTTACCATTGCTATAATAGCAGTCTAGTTCGCAGTGACCAGGCTCGGGCGACTGTTTACCAAAAACACAGGTCTCTGTAAAGTCGTAAGACCATGTATGGGGGCTGATGCCTGCCTAGTGTCGAAAGGTCAAGGAAGTTGGTGACCTGATGATAAGGGAGCCGGCGACCGAAGCCCTAGTGAACGGTGGCTGTAACTATAACGGTCCCAAGGTAGTGAAATTCCTTGTCGGTTAAGTTCTAACCTGCACGAAAGGCGTAATGATCTGGGGCACTGTCTCGGAGAGAGGCTTGGTGAAATATACATGTTTGTGAAGATGCATACTACCTGCACCTGGACAGAAAGACCCTAAGAAGCTTCACTGTTCCCTGGGATTGGCTTTGGGCCTTTCCTGTGCAGCTTAGGTGGAAGGCGAAGAAGGCCCCCTTTTATGACTGACCTTCAATTAAAGTGATACCAGACTCTTCAAACAAAGAAATTTGAGGAGTCTTGATATATTGGTAAGGAGTCTCAAGAGAGCTAGATTTAGATACAGAGGTTAGAGAATGATGGATTTTGATGGTGGATAGAATTTTTAATATCTAAGACTAGTGTATTGAGAGATAATGCTAGCATTCATATACACATTTAAATTAGATGAGAAGGAAATTGCTTAGGATGATGAATCTACAATACAATTGAAGATAGGGGCATTTATCATCATTTCAATTGAAACCAATATGGTATTTACGCAAGGTTTTATATAAAGGAGTATGTGTGCAATAAGCATCCAATTAGATTGAAGTTAATTGGGACTTCCTAGATATTGATTATATGAATTACTGACATATGGTAGTTATTATGAAATCTTATTCACCCACCAAGTCTAAGCTTTTGGATTTTGTTTCCTCATTCTAAGGTATATGCACAAGCTACTCATACATTCATTATATGCATGATATGAAATTCTTTTTAATAACCTATTGAAACTAACATTTCCTACACTCTATAAGATATTGAGTGCAGTGCCATTTAAGGCATGCCCCTATTCATATTTTAAGGGTTTACTTCTATTGATTACACTTTGTTATAATTAAAGAAAAATTAGTTATAACCAAATTAGTAAGCAGACTAGGATTGTTAGGTGATTAGAGGCATTTAACGATTGTTTTCACTATCCTTTTAATCAATCTAGACATTTTGAGGGTGATAAGGATGGTAAATATATTAATAGATGCATATCGATAACACTTTATACTAATTGAAGCACTGTCAAAGTAGTAGAAGTGTTCTTATTAGAGTATAAATTTATTTTATGAAATTGGAGACAAGAAGTTATGCAAAGGAGGATTTTAAACTTCCATTGTAGAGCTCTTTAAATAGAGCTAGTCTCTAGGGATAGAGTTTAACAAAAATTCATGTACATTCTATAAGGCCCTAACATATACCTTATAAGTATTATAGTATCTCTAGGGTGTATTAAGAAGAGAACACAATGAATTAAGTACAACACAATGAGAGACATATGTTACTTAATATAAAAGGCATAGATAAATGGGTAATTCGTTCATTTCAGCATGGACATACATACTTAGACGTTAAATATGTATAGGAAATTTTGATATTTTTCCTTGGATATTTTAGCGTGAAGTGAGGGGAATTGATAAGAAAAATATTTCATAAGTAAATGGGATGTTTTTAGTTAAATTAGATGTGTCTTTTTTTTTTTTGCGTTGCTCTTGCATGGTAAGACCAAAGTTAGTTGTTTTGGGATGTGCAGAAAACTGGATGGATAGGTTCCATTGAAAAAACTTCTATAATTTGGCCATATCTTGGCCTGTAGACCTAACAATTGGCTAATTAAAAATAAAGATTAAACAAGAGACATAGGTCTAAAACTTTCATGAAGGAATTGAAATTTGATTCTTCATATAAGAATTTTGAATTCTGGCTTGAGGTTTAGTATTGGTTGTTATCCCTATTTTTGAATAGCCTGTAGTGTTTTGGGTATAACTCCCTGAATAATTAACCAAATTGCATGAACTTTATGTAATTAAAAAAATTAAGACACATGGGAATGAAATTAATTGATAAGATTATAGGCCAATGTAGGAATTAAAGGAAGAAAAACGACTAATATGTAATTTTTAAAAGTTAACATATGGACCAATTAGATTAAGGCATGTGTCATATGTGGCCAATAGGAATGAAGCATATATGTGAGCCTTGAAAGAGCATAAATGGACATATATAGAGGGGATATGGACGACACTTTGATGGTTTTGACTTTAGATCCTCTCTATTTTACCTTCTTCATTCCATTATTTTTCATTTAAGAAATCAAGCCAATCTTAGGTGGAAATCAAGGTAAAAGTTATGAATTTTTTCTTCACCTTTACATTTTCTTGATTTTCTTGTGAAGAAATGAAATTATAAGGTTGTTAGTGGGATTGATGTCGGACCCCGTTTCTAAAGCCCGACTATTGCATTCGAATACCAACATTTTTACACGACCACTTACGTTCAAACTAAACCCTTTTTAGGCTCATCTCCATTCAAACCTGAATATATCCAAGGACA
>JAOTAY010019955.1:0-13890 GCA_025629805.1 Erythroxylum baracoense
CATCAATGAAACACACAAAACTACTGGAACACAGACACCATACCACCACCATCCTTTGTCATGTCTCCAACCATAATTTCACCCAAAAGTCCCAGATTCCCCAACGTGTCGTCATCCAAAATTCCAATGCTATTACCCAGCACTAACCTGCGTCAATTTTTAAAATTTAAAATTTTTATCTTATAAATTTTATTTAAAAATTAAAATTTAAATAATAAAAGGAAAATGTGTCATAGGTGTGACTTAAGTGTCACACCTATGACATAAACCAATTTTTTATTTTAATTATTTAAAATTTAAAATTTTTATAAAATTAATGATAGCATAATTACAATTATAATTTAATTTAATTTATTTTTTACTAGAATAATATTAGTACAATTAAAAGTAAACTGACAAGAAAATAAAATAAAAAAGACTCACCAAATGTCATGCCTGTGATTTGTGTCACGTCCATAACACTTAGATCACAAGCATGACAGTTATATTTAAGTGACTGAATCGCTTAAAATTTAAGCAGAAACTACGAGGTTTTATTAACCAAAGAGTTAATATAGAATAAGTTTAGACAGAGTATCCATCTATTCTTTATGCTGACAAGCTATCCTCAAAAGCTTCGATGTGTATGAGGTAACAGTTCGGAGACGAGTCCCATCAAACCAGTAGCTCATATAGCACCTAAAACAGTCGCAGTAGAGCAACGGAGGATGGTCATTGCCAATCTTTCTAAGAATTATGATCTTTGGAGTGCTATGAGTAATGGACTTGTGGAGAAGCGATGATGATGTTGTTCTGTAGTGTTATTATGAAAAGTGTTGCAGGCTGAGGAAGATAAGAGATAGGCCAACACCTCTCTGTCCTCTAGCGACAAGGTGGCAGTAAGAGTGAGGATGGCAACAGGGAGGAAGGATTGAATCTCACATAAAACTTAAAATAATAATAAAACAAATTTTTTTAATATATAATAAATAATAATTTAAATTTAGATTGAACCTAACATAAAATTTAAAATAATAATAAAATAAAAATTAATCGTAAAAGTTCAATTATGCTTAAAAAATTCAATAGAAAGGATTTTAAATTTATTATAACTTTTTTCAACGTACTTTAATCATAATTCTTTATAGTTTAAATATTATTTTTTAGGGCATGCCCAAATTATCTTAAGCAAAATTACTTATTTATAGTAACTAGTAAATCAATTTATTAAACAAGTTAATGATAAAAATAATAATTAGTTTTTAACAATAATTATTCAAAAAATTTCAATTAAAGTATAAGAGAAAATAATGAACCTAAAATTTGACAAATATAATTTTTGTGAGATTAAACATATTTAGTATTTTTAGGATAAAAATAGTAATTCATTTTTTAATAATAATCCTAATTCAAAAATTAATTAAAATTCAAGAAAATTTAATCTTCTCCATATCAGCATGTGGATAAGATTGTCTTTCTACCTTTGATTTTAGTATACTTCATCATTGCCTTCCATTTAGTTACTTCAAGGGCTGTAGGAGTAATAAGCTTGAGTTTCTCCTCGTCAGCAATGCAATGAGCAATCAAGGCACTGAAGTCTGATTCCTTATCCTGTGAATAATATGTCATCACTAGATTACTTAACTCTGAAGGGAGTGTATTCAGAGTCTAGTGAATTATGAAGATATTAGGAAGAAGAATGTACTCCTTTACTCCCCCTTCTCCCGTATACCTTATAGAGAATAATTCTTTATTCAAGGGACTTATCTTAATACTAGATGAGACTATATATCTCTAGGAGACATTTCCAAGAAATTACTGTGCTATGTCTATTTCCGAAAGTTCACTAAGTAGATGGTTAGGTACGGATCTCTTAATGGTCATCAGACATAATCTGTCAGATCGATCTTGAGCTTCATGGGCTGCTTTATGAGCCTTTGAGCTTATGGATGTAGGTGGAGATGGCCTATGTATCTGTATAGGCTTATTAACCTCAACAATTTCTATAGCATTCAAAACATCCTTTGTCCATTTCTTTGTATTGAAACTGGTCAGGGTTTCAATGATGACACTGACTTTATTGACCGAAAAGGTTACTTTATAGTAACTTTAATTAGATCAGCACAAATGTAGGATAACAACGATACTAAAATCCATTAAACAATATATTTCCTGAAAATTCATTCACACATATTATGAAATGCCTTTGGGCTGAATACATAATATATGCAATTAGACTTCCACATAAAAAGAGATCAGAGTACAAAACATCAACTCTCACGATACTACCACCTTTGGGTGAATAGATCGTTTATGCAGCAGCTTTCCTCCATCTAATGCCTTTATGATCATCTCAAAATGTTAAGTAAGGTCAACACCTTTGGGCAAGATAACTAAACGTAAAGCCAAAGACATCCTTCAACACGTAAATAGATCAATCCAAAATACTGACTTGAAAAGCCACTTTGGTGACTACATTCTCATCAGTATTCTAGCACATCTACTAACACAAGTGATACAAGTTTATGTTATCCTCATATTCTTTATGAGTATATGGTATATCATAATGTACCTTCAATAAATTCAAAAACTGAATGTACAATCTCATTGTCACACACCTGTGCTCAAAACATTCCTTGAAAACTTCATTTAAGATTTTTGTAAAAGAAAAATCTCTGTAAATTGAGTATCGTGCATTACTTGACACCGAACTGACCACCTGAGACATAAGAATCTCATATATCTCCCTTATGGCAAGTTCATTGCACAAAAATTCACTTAAAAATAGCTTCAGAATGCCTTAATCCCTTTTTCTAATTAACTATCATGCAATCCCAAACACTAAATATGACATCTGAGACATGAAAACTTCAAGTATCTCCCTCATATGATGTTCAAAGCATGAAAATTCACTCGAAATCGAATTCAGAACACCTTAATTGCTTTTTCTGGAGTTAAACTTTAATTTATTACTAATGTAATAAATCTAAAAAATGAAAATTTTCACTTCATAAATTTCCTGAACTTGGAAACTGACCCCAAAACACCCTAGGTCACCCTTACAAGAAATCAAAAAAATTTTTGGTACTGTACATCTGTCCATACAGGCTGACATCACCTTAGTGTCAGCTGCGCGTCTGCACGATAAACGTGCCAGATGCGCCCACCGTCATTGGGGCATGCATCGCACGCACCAGACACGAGTCTGTCTAAAATCATGCCACATGTCGATGCGTGCACGTCTGCTCCTTAACGATACTATTCACCGTCAAGCACATGGTGACGCATCCCTTGCTAGAAAATGGAAATTTTTGGTGAGTTTTAGGTCCTTTTTCTGACTTCTCGTGCTCATTTTCAACCCATTTCTTAAGGCAAGAAAAAACCAAGAAACGGAAGTTAACTCTTCGAAAACCTTATGGAGAGAAAAACCAAAAAATCTCCATTTCTAACCAACCGTTCACACCACCACTCTGATACCACGTGTAATACGTAACGATATCTTAATTACGTACCCTAGATCAAACCTGAAAGGGAAAAATACAAGTTGAAGAAGATAAATTCCTCTATAATCAAGTGTCTAACCTTAGGATTTATTTATGGTTATCACGACAAACAGGGAATTGTGTTCTTGCAAAAGGTATTTCATTCTTTTCATTTTTAGAAGACTGTTGAGGAATCTTATGTATGAAAATAATTTTTCATTTATAAGGTCCAAAAACAATCTCTATAGAAATTGTGTGCTCTTTTAACTGTCTACATATTAATCTTGTGCCATTGCACAAATCCTCTGTTGGATTCAAATTTCTTATGATAACCTTCTTTTAGCACTAATCTGTGAGGAGGTAGATCTTTAGGATTCAGAGAATTGAGAAAGTCCTCATAATCTGCTTTATGTCTTCGGTCAATTGTTTTGTCAAAACTTACATATGAATATAGATTTCTAGATAATTTATTGATCATCATGTCCTTAATTTCATCAACACAGGTGTTTGTTGGATAAAGTACGCATCTATTTATCATCTGGTAAGGATCAGATGAATATATGCTTAAGTCAGGGAAGATGTTTTGAACTAACCTGTGAAGCCAACAATGCAATTGAAAAATGTCAAAAAAATTTTAACAAACAATAAAATGGATAGTAAACAATAAGATATAAAAATTATAACTTGTTGAGAGATTCATCCTTGTTATGATAAGGAATAACTAGCTGTTTGAGTAAACAAATTTGATCTTGCTCGTGAACAGGCTCTATACCTTCTCCTACTATTAATAAAAAATTGCAAAAAAGCTGGATTTGATATAGCTCTCATATTTATGGTCAAAGATAATTTACGCATGTGTGGCCAGAGATATGAATTTACAAGACTTGAATCAGTTAACTATTCTTTTATGGCCTAGTCTATAACGGGTAAGGTTTGACAAAAATCACTGCCAAAAATAACAATCTTTCCTCCAAAAGGCTTATTGGACTCCATGATATCTTGTAATAAATCATCAAAAGCTTTAATGACTTTTCATTTGCCATTGAAGCCTCCTCTTATAAGATGAGACTGGAGTCAAAAATTAGTTTTGCAATGCTACTCTGCTTACTTAACTGACAAACTTTCTTCTTCGAAAATTCAAGTGGGATCTTAAATGTTGAGTGCGCTATCCTACCACTAGGAAGGACCAATATTGCAACACCTAATCGCAATAGCAATTGTACCATGGCCCTGTGTTCGTAAAACTGCAAGAAGCGCTCTCTACAAGAAGGTTTTCCTAGTTCCACCTAGACCATCAATAAAAAGGCTGCTACCATTTGAATCAAAAATTGATTCTAAAATCAAAATAAATATGTATTTTTGTTCCCTATTCAACCTCGAATGTAATAACAAATCTTTTGGGTCAATATGTATATTTTTCTCACTTTGTATTTCTCTAGTAAGCTGTTTACGATATTCAACTGTAAAATCATATTCAGCAAATTGATAATCACTCAAGATATTCCCCATTTGTTCTAGGGATCTATTAATATCCTGAAAGGTCATCCTTGTAATGTCCTCGGATGTATATGCATTATAGGAGGAAACATGCTGGCAATCAGAACAAAGATAGTCTTTAAATGTTTCCCAAAGTTGGTTAAGATTTGTTGGTGAACAATAGAATAGGATCGTAGTAAATAAAAGTTTAAGAGAAGCTAACATCTAAAATAAAGTAGCCTCCTCTAGACTTTGTTCTATATAAGAATCAAATGCTAGCAAGCCTAATTTTAGTGCAACCTACCTAAAATAGCTTGTTTTTTTGCCATCAACAGTCAATAAGTTATCAAATGATGTTGGTCCTTTAACATGCATAAGTAATAACCTTAGGTAATACCTCTCTCCTTCTTCAGGGTCAACAGTAACCAACGTTCCTATAACTTTCCTTCGACTCCATTCTGACCATGTTCTTATTTTTGGGGTGTAAACAAAATGTTCTGGAAAATCTTTATACAAACATTTCATCTCTTCAGCTTTTTTATTTGTCTAATTCATTTTGAAAATTTTAGTTGAGATTGTTCTTAAGAAGACATTTTTTCTCAACAAATAGAACAAATATGAATTTTTATGAAAAGAGATGGATTGTTTATCAGAAAGATGAACCTGAAGCATATAAACCGATGGACTCATCTCTGCTAAATGAAACTCATATATATGCCGAAAAACTTTAGGAGGCAAATTCCAACAACCTTCCTGGAAATTACTCATTTCATCAATATCAACATTGGTCTGATGATCAACAATACTAAAATTAACAAGATCATTGCCCTTGAAGACATACTTTTACAAGTACTTAACAAGTATAACAGTAAAACGTAATTCAACATTTATATGGCAATTAATGAGAAGTAAAAGATACAGACTATGAAGAACCACCCATCTATTATCAACCTCATGCATACAAATCATTACTTTTCGGCCATCATCTCTCCTTCTATAACATGCACAACTATTCTCACTATGGACAGTAAAAGGATCAAAATTTTTAGGAAAATGGTTCTTGCAGACACCATTTCTCATGCAAGAGTTGTCTTTATTCATATGACCATAAGGGTCGTGGGTCATGTGTTTAATGACAAGAGAATATAACCATGAATTTTGAACATCATCTCGTATTTTAGCAGATATGATTTGGTCATAAGATTCTGGATTAAGTAATTTAGAACGCAACTTAAGAATCAACAACAAATGAGCATAAGGGAAACTACGCTTTTGGAACTCAATAATATAAACATATACGGTAACCTCTCCAAAAATCTATTTCTTGATCAGTTCATTTTTAAGGATCTCAATTTAGCTCTAAAAACTCTAGCCAATAAATTAGGCCTATCTTGGCTTTTTATGAAACTCAAGATTTTCTTGAATCTCCTTCCATATTGGGTTGTAATTCATGGTAAGGAAAATGTCAGGTTTACCATACTTCTACACTAGAGCCATTGCATTAAGATAACGACGTTTCATATCTCTTAGACCAACGAAGCTGGGAGCACTACTTGATGGCTAATTCACGTTCATTCTGACCGATTATAATACTGTCCAAAACACCCTATAATATCTCTGTCCTTATCTCATTTTGTCTCTTTCTATGGAAATCGAGTCTAAATGTTTCAATCTTTATATAAGCATACATAACAAATTGCTGAAGTAGCCTTAAGCTATGGAGCAACATTGACTGATCATGTTCTCTTATTTGGAGCCTATAATAATAGCACTCTCTAGCAGAAACAGTGCCATCTTCACAGAATTCTTGACCAATAATTAAAAATTATACTAAGAAATCGAATAAACAAAAGGAAAAGGTTAGACAACACTATAAAAATGAAACAGGAAAAGAAAAACTTGCTTGTATTCTCCATATTAGATATATTAGATGGATCAAAAAAAGAATTGAAATTAATATCACATCCGTCATTTAAAGCAGTGTTGCTCATTCTCTTTGAAAACAATCACTTAATTCCATGATGCCATATAAATTTACCCCGAGGAAATAAAAGAGGATATTGAAGGGGATTATAACAGACATAATAAGATTGGATTCTATAACTTGTGCCTAAGTGAATATAGACTTAGATGTGTCGAGATTTATTAACACTTTCATCATCCACCTCATCCATATAGCAGCTATTTGTGATGCAGTGGGAAGATTGTATACACATTGATCAAGGCAAGTATAACACCTCAAGATTATTGTATGATTGTTAAGTATCAGAATGACCTTAAAACTCCTAAATAACTTAGCATAGGGATTATGTTCTAAGACTATCATAATAAATTTTTATGTATCCTCACGAAATTTATCACAAATATTTATCCTTCTTCTCAGTTCCCCATCAGTATCAAAAAATAGAGTTTGATAATAGACATTCTATCAGTTGTAGAAACTAAACTGTCAAGGAAATGATAAACCTGACCTTGAACATGAAATGTATAAACACTTTTCTTATTTTTTGTTAACTCTCGATCATACCTAGTTCCATACGAAGTAAAAGCCACATTATTATTATATGACAAACATTCTTCCTGAAATGCTAAAACTCTTCATTACCATCAATAAATAATCGTTTTAGAGTATATGGAGTTTAACGAGCAACAATGGAAATCTCTCCTGACGAACAACAAAATGATAGGGGTTCTAAATAAAATCTTTTTGCATCACAATGCTCACAGTTGGGAAAAAAAGGAAGCTACAGAGGTTCAGCAGGACAATTCTTTAAGCATGCTTATTTTGACTGAGAACGATGATGGTTTATCCCTAAAAAGATTTATAAAAGGGTTTATCACTTTGAGGAGCAATAATAATAGAAAAGTATAAAGAATATAGCTAAGAAGATTTATACCTTGAACCTCAATAGTTGCCATTAAGGTGGATAGAACAGAAGAGGAAGATATATTTGGACAATCTAAATTGTGATGCATATTATTAGACACTTGAACTAATGATTCTGTACTGACAACTTCCCCAAGCCGAAGAGATGAATGATTCACACTTGCATGATCCATGCATATGCATATATAATATTCTCTACATATATTTTAGTCGCCAAAAAATGTTTTATGACCGTATTGAATAAATAAAAACAAATATATTTATTTTAAATTGAATACAAGTTAGTATTTTAAAAATAAGTTAATATATTTGATATTTAGTCATTGTAGTAAAATTAATAAATATTTTTATATTGTACATGTAACCATAATCAAAGTTTATGATTAATTCAAAAATGCCATTGGAGTAATTTTTAAAATTTTATTTGCTGGATATTGTGATAGTATGACTAAAGTCATATGTTTGGAGCTAAAATATAGGTCTCTGATGACCAGTGGTGTATGACAATACATAATTAATGCAAAAGTTTGGATCATAATAATAATTCAAAAATTTTAATCTTTTAAATAAAAATTAAACTTTTTACTTTTTATAAATGGATATTAATTTCTTGACTTTTATAAGACGTTTTAATTATTATAGAAAAGGTTTATTTGACGTTTAAAGTTGAAATCATTTTAAAAACAAATACATTTTGAGAATTGTTTATAGTAACTTTACTATAAATCATATATTTACTTAAAATAGTTAATTTCTTTTATATTTAAAAGAAATTATATGTTAACTTAATTTTGTAAAATATTTTTATTTTTAATAGAATAACATATGGTTTCATAATGTATCACGCATTAGTCCAAAATTTTAAAACAATTTACATGATAACTTTTGAAGATTCTTAAAAATAAATATATGCATATATAATATTGCCTATATATATTTTTGGTGCGAAAAAATCTATTATGATCATATTGAATGAACTACTAAATACTAAATATATAAAATAAAATTTAAAAACTATTCTATATTCAATTTAAAATTAATAAATTGAATATAGAATAGATTTTAAATTTTATTTTATATATTTAGTATTTAGTTATTGTAGAAAAATTAATAAATACTTGTATACTATAAATGTAACATATTAAATTTTTTAAAAAATTTACATGATAATGTTTGAAGATTGTTAAAAATAAATATATGCATATATAATAATGTCTTTATATATTTTTGGTGCGAAAAATATATTATGATCATATTGAATGAATAAAAAATATTTATCTTAAATTGAATATAGAATAGTATTTTAAATTTTATTTTATATATTTAGTACTTAGTTGTTATAGCAAAATTAATAAATACTTGAATACTATAAATGTAATATATTAAAAAAATTTTAAAATTTTACATGATAACTTTTGAAGATTCTTAAAAATAAATATATGCATATAAAATATTGTCTATATATATTTTTGGTGCAAAAAAATTTGTTATGATCATATTGAATGAATTAAATAAAATTTAAAATACTATTCTATATTAAATTTAAAATACATATATTTGTTTTAATTTATATATTTATTATTTAGTTATTATAGCAAAATTAATAAACACTTGTATACTGCAAATGTAACCATATTGAAAATTTTTAAAAAAATTTACATCATAACTTTTGAAGATTCTTAAAAAAAATATGCATATATAATATTGTCTTTGTATATTTTTGATGTGAAAAAAACTATTATGATCATATTGAATGAATTAAAAATATTTATTTTAAATTGAACATAGAATAGTATTTTTTTAAAAAAAATTATATTTAATATTTAGTTATTATAAAAAAATTAATAAATACTAGTATACTATAAATGTAACATATTAAAATTTTAAAAAAATTTACATGATAAATTTTGAAGATTCTTAAAAATAAATATATGCATATAAGATATTGTCTATATATATTTTTGGTGCAGAAAATCTATTATGATCATATTGAATGAATTAAAACAAATATATTTATTTTAAATTGAATATAAAATAGTATTTTAAATTTTATTTTATATATTTAGTATTTAGTTATTATAGCAAAATTATAAAAACTTGTATACTGTAAATGTAACCATATTAAAATGTTTTTAAAAAATTTAGGTCATAACTTTCGAAGATTCTTAAAGATAAATCTTCACATATAATATTGTCTTTATATATTTTTGGTGCAAAAAATCTATTATGATCATATTGAATGAATTAAAACAAATATATTTATTTTAAATTGAATATAGATTGTATTTTAAATTTTATTTTATATATTTAGTATTTAGTTGTTACAGAAAAATTAATAAATACGTGTATACTGTAAATGTAACATATTAAAAATTTTATAAAAAATTTACACGATAACTTTTGAGGATTCTTAAAAATAAATATATGCATATATAATATTGTCTATATATATTTTTGGTGTAAAAAATCTATTATGATCATATTGAATGAATTAAAACAAATATATTTATTTTAAATTGAATATAGAAAATGCAATTAAAAAAAGACAAAAACCAAGTGAAAGTCAGAAACTACAACGTTTTCTACATTATTCATTGTGCACTGTCTATATGTGTTTGCACGTGTGTATGAGATGGAGAGATAGAAGAAAAGTGATTTTGACAAGTTATTCATGGAGAAAACATACTGTGTAATATATAATATGTGGAAAGTGGACTAGAAATATACAATAAAATGGTCATAACATAGTTGACATTTTGGTGCATGTCACACATGTTATTTCTTTTTTCTAAATTTCATTAAACACATATAATTACTAAATTGATAAAAAATGAAATAACTATGTAAATATATTATGAAAGAAAAGCCAAGAATTTACGAATACAGGGTAAATGAAGCTTAAACCTCTTGTATACAACAAGACGGAGGATATGATGAATTCAATATATGGTTCATTATAGTTGGGAGTTCAACCACCATCTTTAAATATATCCACTGGTGAACATCTCTGAGATGATACAAACCCACTTCTTGATAGATGGATAAATAATAAAAAAACTCATCATTTTAAATGAAATTAATATGGCATCGAATAAGTTGTTTACAGTTTTAAATGAGCAGCGTAGGACTGAAAAGTTTTTGTCATATCATTATACAAGGCCTATCATTAATCTTTTTCTTTTTATTGTATACTTTAGCACACGATATCTGGTTTTTTTTCTTAAGTATCTTTCTTTTTGTCTATGAAGGTTCGACATTTAATAAAGAACCATTGGTAAAATTTTACTGTATTGAATGATTTAGTAAGTGGGGTTAATAAATGATCTAAAAAATAGTAAAATGCAGGTGGCAATCATTTCATTTCGAGAAGGGTCCCTTAAATGAATGACAATAGAGGCATTAGTTGAAAAGAAAGAGTGCATTTAAATAATAAAAAAATTGATGTAAATCCTGACAGCTACTATACGATGATTCTAAAAAGACGGCTTACGAGAGGCACCAGATCACTTGTGCCACTAACGCTGGTCCTATTCTGTGCCTGAAATAAAACGTCGACATTTAACTCGTTTTAATTAAACCAAACATCCAATGCCTTAGCTTATTTCACTTCAGCCAAGCTGATTCCTTATCTTTCTTTGATTTTGCTACCCGCCTCAACTCTTTCCTTCCCTTGTTAATTTATGGAACATCTCTGCCCTACATCAAGCTTTGGGATTCTTAAAGGCTGAGGTATGCTCTGCCATTCTCTCACTTTCGTTTCTTCCATAAATCTCGCATACTTTCTTATACGTTTGCTCTTTTTCTCTGACCATTTTGGGTGCTTCTGTCTACACAAAAACATAGAGACAGTGAATGTCTGAGTACACCCTAGAAAAAGAGTTTTACAGATAGAAAGAGACGAGAACTCCTTGGTCTGGTTTTATTTTGTGGGTTTGATTTCTTGGAAGAACCAACTTTGTTAGTGAGAGATGGATATTATGTATTACCAATTCACGAAGTCCTCATATCATGACTCTCTCAAAGTCTTGGAGGCTGATATACAACATGCTAATGCTTTGTAAGTTTTGTTTTTGTAATCATTTTATGTTCTTTTCACGTTGTTTCAAAATTTCTGGTCTTTTTCTTTCCTTCTTCTTCCTGTTTTCTGTACTTTTTGAGATGGGTGGTTCTGGTTTTTGTGCTTCTCCTTTTTACTTTTTGTTAATGGTGTATCCACATGGGATTTTCATAGTTTCTATTATGATCAGTTATAGGAATTTGGTTGCTTAGTGAATTAGGAAGAAGGAAGATTATTGTTGTCTTTTGTTTAGGCTTATGCATTAAGTGACCTTTTATGTCGGTTAACTCAAATTTGTGAGCCTTTACAATCATAGGAAGCAATACCCTGTGGGGAATTGATCATTTCTGAATGGCTTCACCAGCTTTATCAATGAAAAGCAAAAAAGAATGCAAGTTTCCTTGTTATTTAGCCTTATCCCTACTTTGTACGCAAAAGATTGAATTTTGATGTTGATAACGTGAAATCTACAAAAGTTATTCATAGCTAAAGTAGCTTACTTTAACCAGTATTGGATTTTCATACTGTCATGATTACAAATCTGTGAGTATTTAATATGGCGCATTACTAAGTGGATTCTATTTCTTCATTCCCCTTTATGCGCAAGTTAGAGGATGTGTCTTACTCTTACATATATTGATATTGCAAGGATATATTCAATAGATGTTTTTTTTACTTGATGATTGATCAAATAGTGTTTTGGGTCTTTTTCCTAAAAAAAAGGAAGATTTTTTAGGTTAGAAAATTTTGAAGGGGCATTCCTACATATTTATGATTAATCAATGAAAGATATGGCACTTGGTGTGCCAGAAGCTGCAAGTGCAGCAAGACGTGCCATCAAAACAGGCTCATTGTTGTTTACTGTGGAATCTATTTGGCATATGGAATTGCAAAAGATTTCTTCCTTTTCTGCAGCTTTAATTGGTTTGATGCTTCAAGTTCTCTTTGTTAAATCAAGAGGACTTAACGATTATTAATTTTGGTAACAATCAAATAATAATAATTTTAGAAATAAATTAACTATTTTGATAAGTATGTTAAGTGTGTAGAAAAACACAGAAGAAGTGTAAAACACAGAAGAAGCGGAAAACACAGAAGAAGTGAAAACACAGAAGAAGCGGAAAACACATAAGAAGTGAAAACACAGAAGAAGTGGAAAACACAGAAGAAGTGGAAAACATAGAAGAAGCGGAAAACACAAAAGAAGTGCAAAACACAGAAGAAGTGGAAAACTCAGAAGAAGTGGAAAACACAAAAGAAGTGAAAATACAGAAGAAGCAGAAAACATAGAAGAAGTGAAAACACAGAAGAAGTAGAAAACACAGAAGAAGCGAAAAACACAGAAGAAGTGCAAAACGCAGAAGAAGTGCAAAACGCAGAAGAAGTGGAAAACTCAGAAGAAGTGGAAAACACAGAAGAAGTGAAAACACAGAAAAAGTGAAAAACACAGAAGAAGAGGAAAGCACAGACGATACAAAGGTGAAGATACGCTAGTACATTTTACAGTTAGTTAGTTGGAGTTAGTTACAGAACTCAACTGAATAACGGGTTTTACAAGAATCAAAAAGTAGTTATTAAGAATCAAGAAGCAGTTGGAGACTTAGGCTATATATACTAGTCGTAGTTGAAGATTGAACAATCTTATGAGCTTTCAAGTGTTTACTTACAAAGAAAAATTCTGTATACAAAAGTACGATACTAGAGAGCAAACTTGACTGTGACAAAAAGCTCACAATACCTTTCTAGTGAGAGAAAGACAAGGCTAAGAGTCTGAAGAGGCTAAGATAGCAGAAAGAATACTTTGTGTAAGAGACCTGAAGAGGCTCTGGGTGTAAGAGACCTGAAGAGGCTCTGGAAGGGAAGAAAAAATACTTGTAAAATTATTGAAGTATAATGAAATCTCAAACGAACTCTGAGGACTGGATGTAGCCTATGGTTTGGGGTGAACCAGTATAAAAATCGCAGCGTCTATCTTCTAACCTTTCACTTTATTCTATTTTGTTTTTAGA
>JAOTAY010019956.1:0-13888 GCA_025629805.1 Erythroxylum baracoense
TTACCGACGGATAGACTCTTCGGTCGGTACGGTTACCGACGGTACGAAAAGGTTCGTCGGTGAATTTAGCTACGGCCGAATCACCGACGGTTTCTGCCGTCGGTTTATTCCGTCGGTAATGTTATTTATCGACGGGATATTGGTTTGTTCCGTCGGTAATGGCCGTATGTAATTCGCTATTTTCTTGTAGTGAAATATAAGCTTTTATTGTAGCAGCACCATTCTCGAATCACGTGTCAACAGTCAAATGTATAGGGTTAGGAACTCTAGAATAGAATTCATGGATCAAAGCACTACCACCAGTGACTCCCAACCCAGTTGAATACCTGCACAAGAATATAATAGGATTAAACATTCTCTTGGTGTGAGCATAAAAAGCTCCATTCAAATTACACATATATCTAAAAGCTCAAATGGTCTTACGAAGGCCTTTTGAAGAGCAAGTGCAGGAATCAAGTATCCAAGTATACCATGGTAAAACATGGTGAAAGTTTGGATAAGATTGAATGTAGTATACCGTACAATGGTACAAGTACGAAGGCATCGTATCGAATATATTTCTTCTCTTATTCTATTAAATCAGATTAAAGTGGCAAGTAGAGTTACCATCTAACTATAACTTCCTTACGATTCACTTTTTGCTGTGATAACAACATACTGTGATGGCAGTCAATATCCAATGCAAACTGCAGCAAGATAACCAATATATCAGAAGGCAATGTACACCATCAAACCACATCCGCAGGCAAAGTAAATTTGTAAACTTCTTCATTATCCCATAAGAGAGATTTATGTGTGTGTGTTAAATAACCTAACCAGAAGATTCATTTTGAGGAACGACATAAGAGTTACGAATATCAACAGTGCCGTTAGGTAAGATCGAGCCAAGAAGAGTGCCAATGACGCGCTCGGCCTGGTCAGCATTAGGCCAACAATAAGTAAACGAGCCTTTTGGTAATCAACAAAATCAGAAGTATCGTGATACCAAAATGTGGGTTAAGGTTTTAATGTCAGTCGGCTGGAGTCATAATTCAAGTTTTACCTGAAAATTGTCTTATGCTCTTAACTTCGACTCTTGTTTTTTAGAAAGGGGCATAGATTGAAAGTGAGGAATGGTACTAATATTAAGTATGGAAAATATTTTTTAATTAAAGAATAATCAAAATTTCAAAATATGATCTCTTGTATAGTCAAAGATTTGATGACTCTTCAGTTCACTCTAAAATTTGGTATATGAAATTATTGTATAAATTATCTTTTATAAGAGATGCAACTAGTATTTTTGAGTAAAAATAGAAAAGATCAACTTATAAAATGACATGGTTCAACAGAAATTGATAAATACTCCTACTAAAATTAAATACTTCATGTGGAAGTTGTTCCTGATTTTGCATGCAAAATCAATTTCAGTGATGCAGGAGATACAGATGAACTCTCATTCCATTTATTGCCATGGAAAAGCTAAAAAGTATGAGTCATGTCTTTTCTCGACGACCAAGTTTGTAATAAGATTCAGATTTTACATGCAGGTTCAGAATTCATTTTTTGGTTTATTATCTTCAACCTTTTTAGGCTTGATTAGTCGTTTATCCATGATGTTATAGGATATTTGTAATCTTTGAAATAATTCTTTTTAGAAAAATTTACAGTCCTTAGTTATTGGAACAATAAAAGTTATCTTGAGCAGGTAAAAATGTGGTCAATCATTAAGCCATTCGCATATGTTAAGGACTCGTCAATAAATTCCAACGGTTGATATTTTGATAAAGTAAAGTGAATGTAGTAATCTTTTAGGTTGACTTCAGAATAGGTGTTGGTGATTTCATTAGGAACAATCAAGGTCAATTTGTAACATAATTTTCATAACCACACCTGATACTCTTCTCTAAAAACGTTAAAATTCTAATTCTTTACTTTCCTCCTTTTTCTACAATTTTATAGTAGAAAATGTAATAGTCAATAATTTTTAAGGAAATAATTCAAAATTGACTCTATTGTTTTAAAATATAAGTTTGTATTAATTTCAAACTAATGAAATTGCTCACTCTTCAAATCATAACTCTCATTTATATCCTAGATATTATATTTGAAATGGAGTTATTTAATTCATATAAAGATTCCTTCTCCTTCTTCTTCATGTTTTAATATTTTTTAAATAAAATTTATCTTTTCTATAAAGAAGCTTTATCCATTATTATTTATTTTATTATGCACTAATTTGTTTTGGTTACGTCCAGTAAGATTGGAGAATCATAAATTCCCGATTCCTAAAACTTATAGGAACAAAATTACCTTGATTCATTCAAAGTAAAATTAGATGTTCAACAAAAGCAGACGAGTTTGAATGCTTGTGTCTTAAACTTCTTGTTGATTGAATGGAAGTTATTAGCCTATTAATATGTAAAGGCACTTCATAGCTAGCTGAAGATGAACCTTAGGTTGAAGGTTAGCTGGATCAAATACATGAGGAAGGCATGCGAGAGCTCCAAAGTAACTTAGCGGGTTAGATCAAATATATGGTGCGAGTTTTAGTAGAGTTTTAAATCTTATGTGGATTAACTTGGCTAAAGCTATGTTCTTGATAAACTAAGGACTTAGTATATGCTCAAATAAACTGACTATAGCTAACGAACTTGACATAAGTAAGCATTGGATCACACTAGTATGCTATGAAGGGCTTTGGTTTAGAGAATTCATCATCAGTGGATAGAGATCATAGGGAGACCTTATATGATGTGGCGGATAAGATCACATGGGATAAACATCAACTCTAAAAGATTAAAACGATGTGGAAGATAGCAGAGATCTTCGTGGATAAGTATGTATCTTTCCTAATTCAACGTAACCTCTTATCTTGTTAGTTATGGTGTAACTTTATCTTGTTAGATAGAATCTTATTTGGATGGGGTATCATCTAATTAGTTAGTGTGATGTAATCTGATAAGGATACAAGAGTTAAGCAGATCCAATCGGTTAGGATTCTGATTTGTAATTTGGCCTTTAAGCCAAAGATGCCTATATATAGCCTATTTGAGCTTTGCTTTTGATCACATTAAAAGAGAGCATTACTTTATATACTTTGAGGAAAGTAATAAATGTTAGTTTTATCGTATATCTTGAGTTCTTTTATTATTGCCTTTTTATTACTTGTTGCTTTTGTAAAGTTAAACACTATGAGGGTTATGAGGCATTCGAGAATAAGCTTCATTGGTTGATGGTCAAGTGGAAAGGCTGAGTCTTATTTAAACGAACTTAAACAAGATTGTCGTAAAAAGGTGTAGGCACAACTTTGATATAAGTTTGGTATCTATGAGACCTTTGTAACAACTGTCAAATTTTGAAATGGCGGGAGGCAATAATTTGACTGAGCATGTCATCGCTTATTAGGTCAATTCCTTAAGAATAGGAAGATGTTACTTCCTACTATTCTCAGTTTAACATGTTGGAAGCATAGATCCATTTGTTGCAGCATCAAATAATATAATTGATGAAGGCACAAGAGGGTTCCATGCTCAAAATCGTAATCCTAAGATGTTATTGTAACACTTGATGTTGGGCATGCTAAAAGCACCACGATGAATGCCAAAAACCTAAAGTCTTTGAGGGCATGTGGAACACAAAGGAGCTTGAGAAATTTTGTGGGTTATGGAGTATTACTTTGCTATTGCTAAGGTATTCAGTGCTGCGAAAGCCAATGTGACAACAATATACTTGGATAGGGATGCCAAGCTTTACTGGAGAACGAAGACCTCTACAAAAAGTAGTAAAAGAAAAACTCCCATCAACATATAGGAGAAGATAAATAAGGAGATAAAAGATCAATTCCTTCTGATGAGTAGTTCTTAGCTTGCAAGAGAAGCCTTGAAGAAATTGATGCAAGATGAATTGGTAAGAGGGTATGTTAAATATTTTAGCTCTCAAATGTTTGATACTAATAACAATTTAGATGAGAATAAGCTCTTCAACCTTTTATCCAGGTTCAAGAGTAGGGAGACATCCTCCAAGAAGGATAAACTTGCTTGTTACTTATGCGACAATCTATATTTTACAAAAGAATGCCTAATGAAGGAAAAGCTAAATGCCTTGATATCCAAAAAAGAGGAAGAACCTTTAGAAGTGGCAATGAATATGTTTACCTTGTTGAATGTGGTTAAGAGTGAATCTAAAGCTTTTAATCAGCTAATATATATAGGAATACAAGTTAATAGTAAGGAGGTAAACACAACGTTAGACACAGGTGCAACATATTATTTTATGACAGAAAATATGGTATGAAAGTTGGGGCTTAAGGTGTTAAAGACCTCGCAAATATGAAGACCTATACAGGTAACATAAAAGAGGTGGTAGGAGTTGCGTACAATGTCCCAATGAGTATGGGGAGTTTGGATGCCAAGTTTGACTGTATGATCATATCACTTGAGGATTTCGAGTTGGTATTAGGGATCGACTTCCTTAAGGCAACAAAAGTAGTGTTATATCCTAATTTGGGAGGTATGATTATTATGAATGATAAAAATTCCCTCTATGTTAATTTTTGTAAATCCAATAGTGGAACAACGAATGATACAACAATGATAGCACATATGTCATCCATGAGCATCGAAAAAGGATTAAAGAAAGGTATAAAGACCTATCTCGCTGCTATGTGGAAGATTGAAAAAGACTAAGTGTGGGAAGTCCCTTATGTTGTTACAAGTTTGTCGAGGGAATTTTGGGATGTGATACTGAAGGAATTGCCTAAGACTTTCCCCCCTTGTTAAAAGATAGATCATAAGATTAAGTTGGTTTTTAAAGTCGTACATGAGCCCTATTTAGAATATCCCCGATGGAGTTGGCAGAGCTTAAAAAAAAACTTGGTGAATTGTTGGAGGTGGGATTCATCCAATCTTTCAAGGCCCCATAAGGTGCCCTTATGTTGTTTCAGAATAAGCAAAATGGAGTACTTCAGATTTGTGTGGATTATCAAGTTTTGAACAAGGTAATGATTAAGAACAAGTATCTTATTCCCTTAGTTCAAGATTTGATGGATAAATTATTGAGGGTTGCAATTTTCCTAAGCTTGATCTTTAAAGTGAGTATTGGCAAGTGTAGATAGTTGAGGGTGATGAGTGAAGACAATGTATATAACTCGATATGGATCATATAAAATTTTATTGATGCCATTTGGACTAAATAATGCCTCTAAGAAATTTTGTAACTTGATGAATGATGTGTTGTATGATTTTCTCAATATATTTGTTGTGGTATATCTTGACGATATTATGATGTATAACACTAACATGGTCGAACATATGGAGTATTTGAGAAAAATTTTTGAGTGGCTGAGGCAACATAAGCTTTATGTGAAGATGGAGAAGTGTGAGTTTGTACAGTCAGAGATTAGATTTTTAGGTCACTTATTGAGTAAAGGTCACGTCAGAATACATCCAAAGAAAGTGAAGGCAATAGATGAGTGGAAGATTCCCACTACAGTATGAGATTTATAAAGTTTTCTAGGATTGGCTAATTACTATATGCAGTTTATAGTGGGGTATTAAAAGAAAACGGCACCATTGGTGCACTTGATGAAGAAAAAGCAAGAGCAGTATTGGTTGGATGAGGGTCAAGAGGCATTTGAAAAGCTTAAAGTCGTTATCTCGACCGAACCTACATTGAAGTTACCTGAGTTTGATCTTCTATTTGAGGTATATACGGATAAGACAAAGCCATTGGTGGAGTCCTAGTATATGAGACTTATCTCATAACATTTGAGAGTTGAGGAACATAACTAACCAGAAATGAAACCTAAAACAAAAATATTTATAGTTAAAATTTTTATATTTATATTGCATATATAGAATTTAACATATGCATGTGATATAAATGAAATTAAAAGAAGAGAAGAAATGAAAACTTGGAACTTTATTATGTCAAATATTCACTTAAATTTCATTGACCCCAATTCTCGTTTGGTACAAAATTCTCATCATTAAGAGGAGCCTCATTGTCACCATTATTGAAATTCATTGCATTAAATGGCAAGTCAATACTTCTTGTCTAAGACTATCTTCCAGGTCACTCTCAATTATAAAAATTGGTTCCTCAAAAACCCCAATCCACTAAAAGATCAATATGATTAAGGAAATTTTGATCTATAGAACTATTTGTTCTATTAAAAGTCTTAGTAAACAAATAAAATTAAGTTATTAAGAAAATAGAAGAAATTATATTCAACTTAATAATGATAAATGATAATATACCTTTCTCAAAGCTTCAAATTGTATCGAACAAAGGCTGAGTCATTTAATCTTTTGTGTTTCAATCTATTCCTTTTCTCGAAATTGATGAATTCAAATGTGTTCCAATTCTTTTCACACCCTGTTGCACTCAAACATTGAATTAGAATTCGAATTGCAAACCTTCGCAATTCCGGAACACCACTTTCGAATTGGTCCCACTAAGCAACTGTAAGATAATAAAAGTAACATTATAAAAAAAATAAAGTGATGGTTAGTTTCTAACAAATAACAAAAGTGAGTAGATATATACCCGAATTAAGTTTGTCTCATTGATAAATAGCGGTGGGCATCCCAAAATTACTAGAAACATACTTATAAACCTCCATTTATGAGCTTAAGAGATGTTACATCATCTCATGAACTACAATTATTATAATATTTAATAGTATTCCTTATTAACTTCATCTTTCTTTGTAAAACCTATTCTAAAATGGACATTAGGATTAAAAAATGCCTCAACTGTAAATAACAAAGTGTAAAGTTACGTTTCTCATATCTTATTGGTGACTGCAAGATCAGGTATGTATAAAGAATATATATATTTATATTGGCCTTGAATGTTTCCTTTACTCTCTGCATGGCATCATAAAAATAACCCATTGTTTCCTTCTTTTCACTGTTAACCAGATAAAATACCCCCACCAAAGGTTCACAAACTCATAATTCATCATATTCAAGTATAATTCTAGAAACTTCAAATCCATCATTAGGCCTAACATGCTGAGATGCAACTCACTTATCACTTCTAAACATTTGCCTCATCTCTTTGTTTATCATAACAAAACATTAAAGTGATAAGAAATTGGTTTGCAAGTCTTGTAATAGTAGGACGACACAAATTTTTACCATTATGAAATCCTTTCTCATTAAATTCAAGAACCATGCACGATTATAGATGAACTTGGCCACTTTTTTTAACTTTCTGCATAGTCTTATCAATGATAAGAAAATATCTAAGATCTCCTACATTTTCCAACATCAGGATAATCCAATATGCAGCACAAGGAATCTAATATTTTCCTTGCTCATATGTACTTTATTAAGTGCTTTTTCAACTATGAATCTTCTTCCATCTTCTTATCTTAGTTTCTTCTTGATTCTCGCAAGTCTCATTGCTTCTTTTCTTCTTACTACCATAACTTGGTTTCTTTCTGCGAACAATTGGCACCTAGCTCCATGTTTGTTATCTCTTCTTCCTTTCACATCATCCTTCCTACTTCCATATTGGTTCAATACTCATTAACCTTGCTACCTAGGATTTCACAAGCAAATATGAAACTGATTCTCCTTAAATTTGCTATTGACTACTTCATATCTTCTTGTAACTATCAAACATAATCTTTACCTGATTGATAATATTTCTATTTCTGATTTCTTGCCTATATCAGCACAGAAACTAGTGTAGATGACTTCTCTAGCTACACCTTTTACTCAGACATCTCCATACTTGGAAGAATCATTACCTTCTTCTATCCAGAAGCCTATGTTAGCAAATCATGTGAATGGTATCAAAAGAACATAGGTGCAAGATATTGGAGATCACAAACTAAAGGCTAAACTCAATTTCTTCCACTTAGTAGATGTGATGAGTAGTATGTTGTCCCATCATCTATTAAGGTTTTAAAAGTTGGTGCACAAAAATGGATTTCCATATTAATTGGATATTTTCTTGATAGGAGAGTAGTAAATCCAGTTATGAAAAAGGGCAAAAGCATATTTGAAGTAGCATGGTACAGTGGATATATTGGTAAAAAGTGATGACACTTTTTTTCTTCAGATTCTCTTACAAGAAGTTATCGTACAGGTATTGGAAGAAGGACCCTGGCTGCTAGACCCCGTTTCTAGAGTCCAACTATCTGAATGTCATGAAAGCGTGAGCGTGTGAATTACCCTGTAGGGTTATTTCCATGAACTCTCATTAGCCATCTTCGGCTCATCTTCATTATTATTACATCCTAAAAGTTTCCTATTATACAGATCAAGATATGCTTAAAAGCCAAAGTAGGCTCATAACTAAATCATGCTCCTCCAATTGATTCCCTCACTTTTTTTCCATTAATCTTTTTCTAACCCACACCAAAGGCTACCAAAATTTTTTTTTGTAGGGATAGAAAAAAGGGTTAGGAATCTATTGGTTTAATAATCACTTCATTTGGAGGTCAGACGATGAAGTTATTGCCAAAAGAGTCAACCATAATTGTGTTCTCAATCATATTGTACCTATCTTGGGACAATTGGCATAACTACAACTAGATATATCGGATTGTGATTGTTTTAGAATGGTTTCGAAAAGAACTCCAAGATCTACAACTTTTATGAAGAACTTGAAGAAAAATTTTGTCATCTAGAGGGTCAAAATTGCTTCGTCTGACACTTCATTTGACTCTTCATCTGGTGCCTTGTCTGGTACCTATGCTTCCTCTAAAGGCCACATCTTTTGCATCCAAGGTCAAAAAATTCCAAACTTTATATTGCTGGAAAGTTAAGAAAAAGATGTACAAATTTTGTGAAGACCTTGAAGAAAAAGTTTGTCATCTAGAGGGTCAAAATCGCTTCATCTTACGCTTCATTTGGTGCCTCATTTGGTACCTATGCTTCGTCTAAAGGCCATATCTATTTCGTCCAAGGTCCAAAAATTCCAAACTTTATATTGTTGGAAAGCTAAGAAAAATATCTATAATTTTGTGAAGACTTGAAGAAAAATTTTATCATCTAGAGTGTCAAAATTGCTTCGTCTGACGCTTCATTTGACACTTCATCTGGTACCTAAGCTTTGTCTGAAGGCCATATCTATTACGTCCAAAGTCCAAAAATTCCAAACTTTATGTCGTTGGAAAGTTAAGAAAAAGATCTACAACTTTCAATAAGAAAAATCTATCTAATTAACATAGATCAATATAGATTTGCCCTAGAATTCAGAACACAAAATTTTACCCTTAAGAATGCTTGAAAATGCAATCTACTAACTTTGAGAGTCATGAGTAAAAACACAATCACATTTCATTATCATCAAAAGATAAGAGTTTTATAAAGTTTTAATGGGCATTTCAAGCCAAAATATGTCATAGTCTAAAAATACACAATTTACACAAACTAGAATTGCTCAAAATGCAACTAAAGCCTTGTTTTACAAAAACTAACTTAAAATACAAAATAAGCATAATCCGGAATAATGCCCTTATGCTCGATCACTCGATCTCTTACTCATTGCCTAAAGATGGGACGGAATGGGAGGTGAGCTTAAACTTTGTGGGTAACAATTTTATAATTGGTAACAAGCAAAACCATTGAAAAATTCACAATGCATCATGAAACACATATTTCCACATTCTTAATTTATCAAACACTTTATAAGCAACCCAAATCATGCATTCAATAAACTTGTCAACACATAAAATGGTTTGGGAGGTCCATAAATAGAACGAGCTAACACATTCCCATAAAATGGTCCTGTGTACTTGTGAACAGAACGAACTAACACAATCACACATAGTTGTTTTGTGTAGTCGTAAACATGAGGGAGTCCCTGAAGGAGCTTCATGTCACTTACGGACAGGCCGGAGAAGCCTTTAGTCAAAGTGCACTTAACATACAGAATAGACTAGACCAAACCCACATAACATATATTTCATAACTTGTAAACTCGTTGCCCAAAATGGCACTTTTTTCGAAAAGTGATTTCATAGACATAGTAAAAATTTTCATTTTTGCATTCTTTTCATAAATCGTCAACACAATATTCACATACCGAACATATAGCACTTTCTCAAAGCACTCAAAGAGCAATAAATGCACATTCATAATACAATTGAAAAACATTTACGTTCTTGATTTTGAAGAAACATTAATGGCTTATCATTCAATTATAAAAATGTAAACCACCTTAAATTCCTTGCTTAACAATTGCTCAAAGATGCCTCTCTTCTAGCTCCTCTTCCCTCTCCTCTTGATTTCCTTCAATATTGGCAAAAATTTCAATTCATTAAGAATCCAAATTGAGAACTCACAAAGCACATTCAGTAAAAATTGATTCTTGAATACTTAAACCCATGCATTTTCTAAGCTTCATGAACCAAAATCCTTCCAAAAATCCAAAGGTTTAAAATTAGGCTTACCTTGAATCTTCACAAAACAAAGATATGTTTGGCTCAAATAGAAGCTCTTCTCTTCCTTCTTGAACAACTTTAAAATCACTCTTTAAAACTTAGAAAATTGGAAACCTAGTTTAGCTTTCTCTTCTTTTCTTCTTCTCCCACAACACTCTCTTCACTCTTCTCTCTCGTTTTTGTTTTTCACTTCATTCTCTCCTTCAATTCACGTTTTTCTCCACCTTAAGAGCAAGACTACACTTTCTTCTTCCCATTTTACCCTCAATGAGTGCTAAAAGTTAACTTTGCCCTTGCTTTTTATGCTTCTTGGTTTCTAAACTTAAGTGACATACCAAAAATGCCTTCAATTCATTCTTAATGCATTAATTTCACTAACTAGTGAAATACAATCCTACTAACATTGACATAAATAATTAGACTCTAATAATAATTATATCATGACCTCATAATTTATTTCAATCATGCTTAACAACTCCATTCATTCTAAGGAAAAAATTCAAATTCCATAGAATATCACACTTAACAAAAATATTTCGGGGGCTAACATTTCTCCCCCTCTTAAAAGAATTTTGTCCTCGAAATTCTTACTTGAGTCATTAAAGAGGTGTGGATACTTCTCCTTCATGGCTTCCAAGGGCTCCCACGTGGCTTCTTCCACAGAATGGTTTCTCCACAAAACTTTGACTAGCTGAACTGTCTTGTTCCTTAGAACCTTATCGTTAGTATCCAAAATCTCCACTAGAGTCTTCTCATAAGTCAAATCATCTCTCAATTAGACCTCGGTGGTCTAAATGATGTGACAGGGATCCGATCTATACCTCCTCAATATGGAAACACGAAAGACATCATGTATCTGTGATAATTTTGGTGGCAGTGCCAACCTATAGGCTAGTGGTCCAATTCTCTCAAGAATCTCGTAAAGACCACATATCTTGGACTCAACTTACCCTTCTTGCCAAACCTCGTGACTCCTTTCCAGGGGATGTCTTAAGAGAAACTTTCTCACCCACTTAATACTCCATTTCCTTCCGGTGTGCATCAGTATAGCTTTTCATTCTATCTTGTGTTGCTTTAAGCCTCTGCTTAATTAAATTGACCTCGTCAGCTGTCATTTGGAGTAACTCTGGTCCCACTAATCTCCCTTCTCCTTCTTCATCCCAGCATATAGGAGTTCTACATCTCCTCCCATACAGTGCTTCATAAGCAGCCATCTGAATGCTCGAATGGTATGAATTATTGTAAGCAAATTCGACCAATGACAAATGCTCATCCTAAGCTCCTTTGAAATCTATCACACATTTCTTGAGCATTCCCTCAAGGGTTCGAATGATCCTCTCAGATGGACCATATGTCTGGGGGTGAAAAGCGGTGATAAAATTCAACTTGGTTCCCAGAGCCTCCTGTAAGCTTCCCCAAAATCTCGAAGTAAATCGAGGATCTCGGTCAGAAACTGTAAAATTTGAAATCCCGTGCAGTCTCACTATTTCATCAATATACTTCTTTTTTAGTACATGCAGAGAATTAGTCTGTTTAATTGCCAGAAAATGGGCTAACTTCATCAAACGATTACCAATAACCCATCTAGCATCATGCTTCCTACTGGTCTTGGGCAAACCCATCAGAAAATCTATAGTCACTCTTTGCCACTTCCACTCAGGAATGGACAATGGCCTTAACTTGCCTGAAGTTGCCTAGTGTTCAGCCTTGATTTGCTGACACACTAGACACTTACTTGCATATTCTGCTACACTCCTCTTCATACTTTTCCACCAAAAATGCTCTTTCAAATCTTTGTACATTCTGGTGCTACCTAGGAGTATAGCATAAGGAGCATTATGTGCCTCGTCGAGTATCCCATCCTTTACCTCCTGGACATTTGGAATACAAAGTTGGTTGCCCATAACCATAAGTCCATCATCCCCCACTACCACTTCAGATTTCTTACCACTCTGAATTTCTTCTCGGAGTTTGTTCAATTCTACATCCTGTGCTTACAACTCCTTAACTTTCTCCCTGAGTATCGGTCTCACTTTGAAATTTGCCATGATGCAATCAAGCTCGTCCTATGTCAAACTTATCTTTAGCTTAGCCATCTCTGTCAATAACGGCAAATAAACTGTCTGAACATAGGCTATGGAGGATTTCCTACTTAAGGCATCTGCCATCACATTCGCATTTCCTAGGTGGTATTCAATCAACAGGTCGTAATCTTTGAGCAACTCTAACCACCTTCTCTGTCTCAAATTTAACTCTTTCTAGCTCAATAAGTACTTGAGACTTGTATGATCTGTAAAAATCCTTGTTTGAACTCCATACAAATAATGTCTCCAAATCTTCAGGGCAAAAATTACTGCTGCCAATTTCAGATTATGGCTTAGATAATTCAACTCATATGGCTTCAATTGCCGCGAGGTATAAGCTATTACTTTGTTTCCCTGCATCAACACACAACCCAAACCCTTCTTTGAAGCATCACTGTAAACTGTATAAACCTCATCTCCTATAGGCAAAGTCAGAATTGGACAACTTGTCAATCTTTGCTTAAGCTCCTCAAAGCTTTTCTGACATTCATCACTCTAGATAAACTTCTGATTTTTCCTTAATAACTTGGTCATTGGAGCAGCTATCATAGAAAACCCTTCCATAAACCTCCTATAATTTCCTGCCAGACCCAGAAAGCTCCTGACTTCTGCAACTGCCTTTGGTGCATGCCACGTCACCACTGCTTCAATTTTCCTCGGATCAACATGTACTCCATCTTTCCAGATCACATGCCTAAGAAAGATCACCTCGTGAAGCCAAAATTCACATTTGCTGAATTTGACATAAAATTCCCTCTCTCTCAGTGTTTGCAACATTATCCAGAGATGTTTTTCATATTCCTCTTCATTTTTGGAATAAACCAGAATGTCATCAATAAACACTATGACAAATTGATCTAGATACTCCTTGAAGACCCTATTCATAAGATCCATGAATGCAGCCAGAGCATTATTCAACCCCAAATGGCATGACTAGGAACTCATAATGCCTATAACGGGTCTTAAAAACTGTCTCGTTCACATTAGACTCTCTGATTCTGAGCTGATGATAGCCTGTCCTAAGATTAATTTTGGAGAAGACCTTTGCTCCTTATAATCGGTCAAACAGATCATCAATTCGTGGTAGAGGATACTTATTCTTAATGGTCACCTTGTTGAGTCTCTGATAATCAATACACATACGCCATGTCCTATCCTTCTTCTTAACAAATAGAACAAGAGCACCTTATGGCGACAAACTGGGCCTTATATACCCTTCTCTAACAGCTTTTCCAACTATTCCTTGTGTAACCCCCCATTACCCTAGGATACGTATCGGAACGCCCGTAGGTCATTCCGATACATAACCTAAGATAACGGAGCGCTACGTGTAATTACTATCTAACTCCACATGGCATCACATACATTAAAAGAATAAGAACCAGTAAATGAAATTCACAATATTTTTAAAACCAAAATC
>JAOTAY010019957.1:0-13883 GCA_025629805.1 Erythroxylum baracoense
GATTTCATAAACTTGCATCTTTTCAAAAAGAATCATTTTCAAAATCTTTTCATAAATCATCAACACAATTTATGTAGTAAACATATAACAATTTCTCAATTCATTCAAGAAACAATAGATGCAAAACTTCTGATGCAATTGAAATCATTAAACTTTCTTGATTCAAAGAAAACATTTAATGGCTTATGTACTCTTTTATAAACATGTACCCATCCTGAATTCCTTGCTTAAGAAATTGGCTTAAGGATGTCTTTCCTTTTGCTCCTCTTGCCTTCCTTGATTTCCCTTAACAATAATTAAAAGCTCCATTCAATAGGAATTCCAATTTAAAACCTAAAGAAACATATTCACTAAAGCCCATGCATTTCCTAAGCTTTTTGAACCCAAAACCCTTTCAAAATTTCAAACTTTTGGGTCAATTTTCCACTATCATTTTGATCAAGTAAATGAAGAAATTTAATAACACTTCCCCTAGAAACATGTTCCTTATTGGCTTAAGTTTCTAATGGAATCAAAATCATTCAATTTGGTTCAGTACTCTAAAAGTTATACCCCAGACATTTTCTGGCTATTCTTATACTAAAACCACATTCTTTATTCAACTTCCATTCAAAATTTCAAATCATTATAGACTGAATTAGAACTCCATTTTACCATACCATTTTTAACTCTATGCCTCTATTTTACTCCAAATTAAAAATCACTCCATTTGAATAACTACAGAAAAAGTTATGCCCAAAATACCTACATATACTCTGTGCTGGAAAGTTCGCCGCGGTGAACTTTTCTAGAGAGGAAAAGTTCGCCTGAAATAGAAAAGTTACAAGTTCGCCGCGGCAAACCAAGGAAAGTTGGCCGCGGCGAACTTTGACAGGAGCATACGCAGAACATATTTCATTTTCCACCTTTCACATAAATCCCATCTTAAACCTAAACCATCTATTCTACTTCATTTTCAGCTTCATTTCCACCCAATATCATTCACAAACCAATTCATAAGCTATACTTGTTTATCAACCAAAAAGATCAAAACATTTTCATATACCATTCATCAACAACTTCCTACACATAATAAATTCATTTTCACCTCTAATTATCACTAAATATGCTTCATCCGATAATCAAGAAAGGTTCATGCTTAGACTTACTTGTTGAAGCTTTAATTTCTTCAAACTCTTCAAGATCTCCAAACCCCAGCTTTTCTCTTCTTTTTCTCTACTTCTCTTCTTCTCACCCACGACACTCTCTTCTTTCTCTCTTTATTTTATAATTCTTCTTCTTTTGATTTATACTCTTAGTGGATATGAAAGGTCCACTTTCCCCTTCATTTAAGCCTTATAGCCTTTTAACCTTAAGTGTCTTGCAAAAAATGCCCTTATACAATCTTACAACGTTAATACTTTAATTCCATCAATTTACCCATGTCATAAAATCCAACTAACCTTATTATAACAAATTAACTCCAAAACTTAATCTATCAACACCTCATAATTCATTTAAATCATGTTTAACAAATAAAAAAATTTAGGGGCCAACAATTACGAGCTCACTTGGAAGGAATTCCATAATTACTTGTCTTTTTCCTTTATCTTCATTTTCTTTCGTATGTTCAAGTTCCTTTTCCTGGGTCGAAGTAAAGGTCATGATCTGTTCCTTTGGCTTAGACTCGATATTGCTTGGAAGAGTTCCTGCATTCCGAGTAGATATTTCCTTTGCTAGTTGACCTACTTAGACTTCCAGATTATGTATTGAAGAGGCGTAGTTCTTGGTGACTTGCTTGAATTTGATTTCAAGCTTCCTGTGTGCATCCTCCATGCCTCCAATTTTATCTAAAAGCTTATCCAACTTGAATTCTATTTCGCATGGTTTATCTTATTGGAAGCCTGATTGTCCTTGAGATCTGAAGTGTCCTCTAGCATTACTCATCTAAGAGAAGTTAAGGTGATTCTTTCGCCCAGGGTTATAGGTGTTGGAGTAGGGATTGTTGCCCCCTCCTCGTCCATATTGAGCTCTCATATAATTCACTTGCTTTGGATTGCTTTCCTTCATTAAGAAACAGTCCACTGTATCATGGTCCAATTGTCCACAGAGTTCACTCTCAAGTTACACAGCCTTCATCGGAGCTAAGGACGAAGCCTTCATATTGTTGAGTTGTCGAGTCAAGTTATCAATTTTTGCTTGCATTTCCATCATTTGATTAATAGCTACAATTCCTTTCTGTTCTTGGAAGGTGGTAGTTTTTCTACTCCGCTCGTTCATCCATTGGCAGTTTTTACTCACCATCTCCTCTATTAGCTCTTCTGCTTCATCAACCATCTCTCTCATCAGTGATCCTCCTGAAGCTGCATCAATCGTGCCTCTCATATGTAGGGTTACTTCATTATAGAATGTTTGAAACAAGAATTCCTTGGGTAAATTGTGGTGTGGGCACTTCCGTTGCAAATCCTTATGTCTTTCCCACGCTTCATAAATCGATTCCCCATCATTTTGTTGAAAGTTGGTAATTTCCTTATTGATCTTAGGGGTCTTAGTCAGGGAAAATATTTGTCTAAGAAGGCACGAACTAGCTGATCCCACATCGTGACATTGGCTGGTTTAAGGGAATGATACCAAGCCTTTGCTCTATCTTTAAGGGTAAAAGAGAAAAGCCTAATTCTGACCGTATCTTTCGACATCTGATGGTATTGAAAGGTATCATAGATTTCAAGGAAGTTCACTATATGTGCGTTGGGATCTTCGTTCGTTAGTCCATGAAACTGTATATTCTGTTGAAGCATGTTTAGGAGGGTTAGTTTAATTTCAAATGATGCTACTTGTATGAGCGGCCTAGCTACTCCTTTGTTAGCTGCATTGAACGCTGGTCTTATGAAGTCCATAAGGGTCTGTTGTTGACGTCCTTGGTTTGCTTCGTGGTCTAAATTTTGTTGAAATTCCTCAGACATTGTTGATTTCGTGATTTCTTCTTCTTCTTCATGTCGAGCCTTCCTAATGGTTCATTCTAGTCGAGTGATGTCTAAATCTAAGGTTTCAACTATGCAACTTGAACTTCTCGTGACTCTTGTGTTCATGCAAAAGCATGATTTCAAAAGTAGAAAAGAAAGAACGAGAACAAAAATTAGAAAAAAACTAACTAAACACCTTAAACTATAGAACTAAAGTAATCGCCTCTCCAACAACGGCGTTAAAAACTTGGTCATAGTTTTTCAATGTGTATAAGTTCTAATTAATAATCTCAATAATCCACAAGCGTACAGGTCAGCATAGTACCTAAGGTGTTGATCCCACGATGAAGGATAATCTAATCCTAAAATCTAAGGCTAAAACAATTCGCAATAATTCAAAATGTAACAATACTAAGATAAGAATTTAATGCAATCATACAACTCAATTCCAAAAATCAATTACAAAAATATTTAAAAAGTAGCAGTTGCAACCACACTCAAGAATCAACCTAAAGGAACTATCAATTAAGAGAAAGGGGAATTTTTACCTATCTTTAAGGCTAACCTAATTGATTATGAATTATTAGATTATTGGTCCTAGACGATCCTAGGGATGATTACTCTCTCTTGAGTTATAGCCATTAACCCTAAATTATAAACCCTAATCAAGTTATGAAAAATTGCAATCTCCCAATTAACAATCTATACAAAACCCTAATTAAATCTGAAGTTGTCCAATAAACTATTGATAACCTATATGAGATCTCTGTTCACACAATTACCGATTTGGTTAATTTTTCGTTCTTATTAAATCACCTAACTCTCGATAGCCCAATTTAACTATTTTTTATTCGATTCACCTCTCAGTCTATTACCAAATTATGCAATCACATAAATCAATCATAATAAAATCTAATAAATATGAACAATCAGATTTTATTAAATCAAAGATAAAAACCTGAAGGTGAGTATAGAATATCTCAACATTCACAATCCTATCATCAAACTGCTACTCCCAATTCTATACAATAATAAAAATGGAAAATAACAGGAACTACTATTCTAAATTGAGACAAGAGGCAATGATGTCGAGAAACTTCAAATCCGAGAAGTACGTCGATGTCGGCTTCTCCACTTCTCTCTTCCTTCTTCTCTTTCTCAATCTTTCAACAATTATCTCTAGGGTTTCTCTCCAAAGTTATTGAAGCGAAAGCTCACTCATCTTCTTTGTCTTATTCTTTATATACCTTTTATGTTTTGGGTAGCCCTAGGATTTTTCCTGGGTCCAAATGGTCTAAAAATTCCCTCAAAACTTGACATTTTTTTTGCGTCTATACGTCTGCCCTACAGGCCATGATCGTGGGCCACATCTGAGCCCGTATCCTGGGCTTATGTCACAATCGTGGGCTGACTCCAGTGCTTCGGTCATGATCGTGTCTTGTTGTGCTATGATCGTGGGTCGTTATTTTGGCCCGAATGTCTCCGAAACTTCTCCGTTATTCTATGTTGATCCTGAAACACTAACAAACACATCAAGGTATCTCAAAGACATAATAATTAAGCTTAAAGACTTGTACTAATTCATAAAAACACTTAAACACAATTAATTATCAGAGTAACACAATTCTAACCTAAACACATACTAAACAATTAAGTTAACACTCAAATACATGTCAAACTAAGCGCTAAAATATGATGCAATTCACACTTATCAATTGGTAGCATTACAAGTCTTGATATGGTCGTCCAGAGGTGTACCTAAGTTGTAATAATAAAGTTCTGGTCTATATAGGGATTGTTGTGCTTCCTACAAACTATCAGGGAAGTAATTCAGTTGATTATCCCATCCATAATTAAAAGTTGTATGATCACTTCAAACATAATTATAAGGTTGGGAATATTAGTTATGAAAGAAATTACGTCCGTCCATGTAAATAATTTTTTAGAACATAACAAACACTAAACAACGAGTGAAAAGATCATGAAATAAATGCAAAGGAACTAATTACAAACAATTATGTATTAAACACCAATTAAAATCAAGAACAAAAACTAACATCCCACTCTCTGGCAACGGTGACAAAATTGATAGTGCGTCATAATACTAGTCAAAATAAACTAAACTTACTACTATAGCAGTGGTGAGTCTAGGTTGATCCCAAAAAAAGTGTGTAAAGTTTATGAAATGAAGTTAATCAGTGTTAAGGTTTTAAGGGGTTTTGGTTTTAAAAAATGAGAAAATAAAATAAAGCTAAAATAACTAGCAAAAGAAATGTAAAGAAAACATGTAAAAAAATGATAAAAGTGGAGAATTCAGTAAGGACCTAGTTCTTTGGTTCAATCTCAACTTACACCGTAATTAAACATATTTCATTGATTTGTCCTTCTCAAACCTCTCCTAGCAACTATTAATCGTGGGTTAATAATTCACTTAAGTTTTCTCTTAGGTATTTTTTAATTAAGATACGGCCATTAATTAAACCTAACTACCAAATAACTTTGGATACGATCTCTAGATTCAATTGGGTAATAGCATTACGAATTAGGAAAATCGATTAATCAAGGTAATAACCATATACGATGCATCAATTAACTTAGGTTATGTTACCCGTAATGATTACAAACTATTAGTCGCTATAAATGAATTTCAAAAATAACAATTACAGATTATATTGAAATTCTAGCAATGAGTTTATAATAAAACGATCCAATGAACACAGTAAAATCATCTGTTCACAAAACCCATTGGGTTCATGCACAAATAATCGAATTATAATAATAACACGATCATTCATACACAAAACCCAAATCTATATGTATAGGATAACATAATCAATTTCTAAAGAGGAAAAAAACAACAAATAAGAGGAGAAATACAGTTAACTAAGTCTTCGGCGTCAAAGTCACCTCCGAACTAGCGTTGGGAAGCTAGCCCTCTATGGGTCTCTTCCAGTTGAGAGCTTTGCCCCTTATCTTCGTTAAAACCAAGAGCTCCCAAGAAAATGTTGCTTCAGCCCCCACTAAACCTCTACCGAAGAACCCCTGTTCTATCTTAAGAACCTGTTGTTCTCTTCTCTAAAACCCATACATAAAACCATCGTTGCTCTTATTCCTCTCTACGTCTGCATTTTAACCTTAGCGTTTCATGACCAACGTTTGCATGAAACGTAAACGTTGTTTACATACAACGTGCGCTGCCGTTTTGGTCTGTCGGTTTCCTCCTTATGCGCTGCCGTTTCTATCTTGGTTGCTGCGTTGCTTCTTCATTTGCTGCTGCGTTGTCATTTCCTCCTTATGCTTTCAACACGTGTTGTTGTTTTACTCACCTGTTGTATTACTTTCCATGTGTTTTGCTCTCACTTTGTTGTCGTTTTACTGCTCCTCCCGGCAGCTTCTTGGTTGTCTTGTTTTGGATTGAATTTGTTTTCTTCTTATTTTAATTTTCTTCTTCTTAATCCACGAAGACAAGTAAATATTAATCTTTAAAAAATGTCTCAAATATTATGTTTCTGACTCACTTTAACTTCTTTACTTTTGCGCCTAAATCACATGAGTAAAACTAAGTATCTTAAGTAATTTCTTGTCATTAATCGCCTAGTATTATGAAATAATTATACAATCAATTAAGCACATGTCATAAATTTAAGAAAATTAAGATTAAGAAAGATTATTTAGGTTAGTTTATCTATATCATTTTTTATTATGGATTAGAAAAATATAATCATACATTTTTTAAAAGGATTTAAATTTATTTAATATTATTTTAAAAAGTTGTTCATATTATGTCATGTGACACACGAGATATAGTAAGACCCATATGTTTAATAAAAATATTAAGCGCCTACTATGTCACTACTAATAAACAACAAAAGAAGAATTAATTCTATTCAAATTTCTATTCGCTCTAAGTTTATTTTGGACGTTTGCAAAATTTAAGATTTACTTTGAACACTTCAAAATATTAATATTTTCTTATAAAAGGTCGAACTATACCTTTTGTCAAATTCAAATAAGTTTTTAAGGTTTTGATATTTATAAATTAACTCTTAATATTAATATTTGTTCATAAAACTACTTAGATAAGCACATAATTTATTATTTAATGTATAAGCATAAGAGTTTATTCATAATGTAGAAAAAATAAAACGGTTCATTTTTAAGTTTTACATAAATAGAATGTCCTATAAATGAATATTAGCCTTAAGGATTCACATTTTCATATAAATTTTAAAATATATAAATAGAGTTTGTCTTATAAATAATAAATTTTAAAATGTTAAGTATTTACTTAAAATTTGGGCTAATTACCAAAAAAAAACCCGAACTTTCCTTATTTTTTCAATTATTGCTTGAACTTTAAAAAGTAGCAATAAAATACCTAAACTTTGAATTTTTTTTCAATTCTAACCCTACGGTAGTGTCACTATTATCTTTGCTGATGTGGCATTGTCACGTGCCAACGACCCACACTAATCAAACATATGTCAGTGTCATTAGGAGATGCTTGTCTGATTAGCAAAACGACGTTGTTTCTTGGTGATAGTAAAACGACTTCGTTTAAACTAAAACTCATATCTCTGTCTCTTTTCTGTAGATCATTCCTAAAATCCCTAACTAAAACCCCTAATCTATAGCCTAAAATCTCCCAACGTTCATAAGAGAGTGATTTCATGCGTAGGTGCTTGTTCTATCTCAAAGTTAATTGCTCCATCAAACCAAAAAAATGTTCTTTGTGATTTCATGTGTGGGTGCTTCAAAAGAGAGTGATTTCTGCAGATGCAAGCCTTCGGTTGCTCAATTTATATTTGAAAGCCTTCAGTTGCTCAATTTAGAGGAATCAAAGGGAACTACACTAGTATATCTCTTTCAAAGTTCTCTAAATGATTATTCAATAGACTTTTTATGTTTTGTTTTGATTCCTGTAAATTTATTCTACCAAGTCAATTGATGATTTTGGATTTTTGGTGTTCTCTACAAGAATATGTTGATAGCTTCTTCAATTGTTAGGTCATTTGGTTTTCTCAAAGTCTATAGTAATCTTATGCTATGAAGTTGCACAAAGAGTCATCAATCATATAGTACTCTGGTCCATAATTTGAAGAACATTGTAACGATGTAGGAATCGAAAATATCATGTTTCGATGAAGGAATCGGTGTCTGCAAACAACTCATAGGTATTCCAATACCTCTTTCATACATTCGCTTGACATCAAGATTTCTGGTCCTCTATTATCTAACTCTGCCTATTATACTTTGGGAGGATTGTCACTAGATTATAGTCCCTGCTACTTTTATTAATGTTGCTTCCTTCTTTTGCATTGAAGAAGTATGCATCTATATTAGTCTATAGTGCAAATTGCCTACTTTTGTGGTTCTATAAAACTAACCTACACTAATCCATTTCTATGCCCATATGAGTAAGTACTAGATCTTCCCCTCAATTCGAGCAACTTAGCTTCATAGACTATATCGAAAGCTGAACTTTTATTAGTTTGATTTTTAGTAGGATATACCATTGATCTTGCAATAGGTTCTTTTCCCTGTTTTTCATAATTCCACCATTAGAGGTAATTAGCGCTTATGAATTAACTTAGGATGAAGTAGGAAGGAGAAATTATGAGATTTTATTATGATCTTTAGCATTGTTTTCCTTGACAATTTCAATGGACATGACTAATGCTTCGTCCTCTTCCTTCATTCCTATAACATTTGGATGAAACATGTAAAAGCTAATACTCATTTTGTATCCATAGGTTGGTGTTGTTATTGAGGAACCCTTCTTAATGTTAGCCCTTAGTGATTTTTGCAGCCTGGTTAAGAGCAACATCTAGGAAGAAGTTCAAAGTGAGAAAGCCATTCAAGAATAGCTTATGATGAAAAGAAAGGATCTTTCTTGTCACCATTCAAATGGATGGCCCAATTCCTAAGTAGACATGAGCCTTGCTTTGAATTATCTTCACAAACTTGAGCACTGAAAAAGACACCTCTCAAATTCTGCAGAGCTTCCAATATCCCTTGCCTTTGGAAGACACCAAAAAGGACATTTAGATATCCTTTTAGATATCTTACTCAGTATCACAAACATACACTAACAAACTCCTACAAAGAGGTTGAGCTTTGGTATTTGTATAGAAATACCGATAGGACTTGTTTTCCCTTTTTGATGTCATATATATGGTTTATGATGTCATATATATGGTTTATGATGTCATCTATATATATAGAGCTCTTGTTGTGTAAACAAAGAACTTCATTGTATATAATATGTATACTTTAAAAAATGATAGTACTTTCGTAATTAAAGATCTCAAAAGATCATCCATATGATCATTAGGTGTTATATTGTTCCCTGCAATCTAATTTAGCATATTTCATTTCCATTTATTTCTTGTTTTCTCACTTCTAACTAAAAAAATCTATTTCGTAAAACAAACTAGAGAAATTTCTCAAAATTTATGAAATTTTATTAAATAAAACGATAGGAATTTGTTAAAATTACAAAGAGAGCACAGTTCCAGATGGTGAACAAACAATTTTCCATCTTCTTTTCTGGTTAAAATCATATAAATAGTACCGAATAGTATCCCATAGAAACACTAATTTTATCCCCATCTCCACATTCCCAACCAGAGCTTCAGTAAGCTTCAGCAAGTAACATTACTGAAGATAACCCTCCAAAACAATGCTCTGACGAGAGGCCTTGGATTGGAGATTACTAACTTGCAGTCTCTTCCTAACACTGTTTAAAAGCTTGAGATAATTGCCACCACCCTTACTGTGAGCCCACAATGGCAACACTTCCACTACAATCTTCTGCAACATATTCTGCTCAATTCCTTCCTTCACAAGGTCTCCAACTCATCAAAATTTCCCCTTAAATCTAGCAAAACACTGCATAATCCCTTGCACTTATAGAATTCCAAAATTGCATCTAAATTCTTATGATCTAACACCACAATTTCAGTCCCTTTTTGAGCTATTTCTTGTTCTACAGATGTATCCTTGTCAATAAACAATATCACTTTCAAAGCTACTTCGTTGGAAGGAATTGAAACTGGAACTGGAGGACAAGGATTTTTAGCTATTATGATCCTGATGGACTAATTGGCACCAGGTTCTTAAGATGTTGGAAGTGCAAGGTTACCAGTTAATGAGGACAAAACTATAACTGCATCATATTCCTGTAACATTTGTGAGCAGTATCCAACTATCCCTATGACACCTTCCCCAAGTTGATTCAATCAATGGCCATTCAGTGAAATGGAGAACCTGCAAATTAAAGGCAGGCCAGAGTTAGAAATGATCTACAAAACATAAGATCTTAAAGGAGTATATAAATCACAACATGCTATGTATTATCCGAACAATACAATGAAGGTTTTGACTGAATTTGCTTTCTGCCCTCAAATAATTATCATGGATAATTACCTAAGAGTAAGGAAAGGCTTGCCTGCTAGCATAAGATGAATAAAGGCCTCGTTGAGCTTTCTGCACGTCTCTTCTTCCACACTGACAACGACATCAATTCCTGCACCTCTAAGTCTATCTAATCCTTTTGAAGCAACAAGTGGCTTGGGATCAACCATTCTAACAACCACTTTCTTTACTTTAGCTTTGATCAGAGTTTCGGTGCAAGGTGGAGTTCTTCCATAGTGATTATAGAGTTCTAAGCTCACATAAGCTATTGTATTCTCTGCCAAATCCCCAGCATCTCTGAGAGCAAAAACCTGAAGGCAGTTTCCAATAATTTTTGTCATACACGATACTTTCTCTCTCCCACACACGGGCTTAAAAGATTAAACTATACCAAACTCATCAATTCAATCAAACTTAGCAGCTAAATAGTTAAGATTTCAGTACTGTTACCGTCATCCAAAAACATGTTCAACATTGGCTTTAACAAAAACAGTACAGAAATTTAGTACCCTCTTAAAATTAATTCATTCTCCGCAAGAACTAAGTTTCAATAGCGTATACAATCATGCAAAATAGAGAAAATGTACAATTTACCTCTCAATTTTGGGGTGGAAACCTTGACCAACAATTTTCCCATCCTTGACAATAACATAGCCCGCCATAGGATTAGGACTGGTAAACCCAACCGCCTTCCTTGCAAGTTCTACGCATCTTTTTATGTAAAAGCTATCATCTTTATCAATACCATCTTCAAAACTGACTCCATAATTGACCATGAACAGTCTCCTGCATTTCTCGAAATTAGTTGGCACACGGGTCTTCTTCTCCATCGAATTCAAAAAGCCCAAAAAACGAGTCAGCTTTAAGCACCGTCTTGGATGAGTAAGAGTAATCCGGCGGTGAAAAAAGGTTGGCAATAGAAGGGAAATGCGAAAACTTGAGTGGGTTGGGATTGAAAGTTGACACATGAAGGACTCTAAAATTTGCATCTTCGGAGATCCCATAATAACAGCAAAGAAAAGTGAGAGGAGACCCGAGACTTGAACAGAAGTCTTTATTCATGAAACTGTTAGGACACGTACATTGAGGGAAAACTTTTTCTGAAAGCACATTGTGATTTGGTAACGGAAGATCTTCGTTATATAAATGAACGAATATCATATTCCAATTTCAAACCCTAGAGACTTTAGACATGATCGATAGATAATAGATAAGAGACAGAGATTGAGATTAATGTTTTTTTTTCCTTACATACAGAAGAAGCAAAACGTTGCTTATCTAAGGGGTTCAACCTGCAACATCCAATGATGGCATTTCGGCCCGGTCCTCCCGATCCGGCCTGGGTTAGATGAATCACAAGTAAGTCATGGGCTGACCATGGTCTGCCCGAGTGGCCTGCTAATTTTAAACAAAATCGTGTCGTTTTGTAACTTTTTAATTAAAAAAATTAAAGACAGGCTGGGTCGCAAGCCAGCCCATCCCGGCCCATGGCCCACCATAACTGAGGCTAAGCTGGGCAGGGCCCGGCCCCGGCCCATTGACATCCCTAGCAACATCCACCCTTCTACATGTCGGGGAGGTGTACTTAATACATGGAGTCCTACTGGTAGAGCAAAACTGATTTTGGCTAGTGAGTCTGCCAGTATATTGGTTTCCCTATAGACGGGGCTAATATCTACTTGCCAATCCTGGTCCAAAAATACTCTGATTTGCCTGAGGATGGTGTTCTCCCCGAAGTCGCGCTATCATTATTAAGGATGTCGACTACCTCTTTGCAATCAGAATGTAGTTTGACCAACCAATATCCTAGTTGGTAAGCCATAGTCAACCCTTGCAAAATTCCCTAGAGTTCCGCTTCAATCGGTGTGCATACTCCGATATTCCGCGCAAACCCCGTGATCCAACGTCCCGTGTGATCCCTTAGGACTCCTCCAGTTGCCGTTTGTTTCCCTGTTGCCTTCACAGCTCCATCCGTGTTGATTATGATCCAGTTCGGTCGGGGTGATTCCCATTTCTGAGTTCTCCATTGTCCTCCACAGCTTTTGTTGGCCCCGGTCCCCGTACGGATTTTATTTGTAATACTAATAACAATTCGGAACATTTCTATTACATAATTTATAACATTAGATTTAATTAAAACTCTAGACACGGAAGTTTGGTGGTGGGATCATATCAAAATTTTGGTTATATGATTGGATTATTCAAAAACAAAAATTTAATAAAACAATTAATACACAATTTAATAAATGATATCAAATTAAAAGAAATCGATAATAATGATTTTTAAATAAAGAAAATTCATAAGAAAGGTAACAATATTTCCCCACAATTTATAAAAAAATTTTCATACCCAAAAATGAACCAAGAATATTTAATTTGGGTGTAAGAAGAATTTATATCAATTTGAATTTAGAAAATGAAAATCTTAATTCAAAAGCATCACAGTGACAGGCGTGACTTTCGTTTTTCACAGGCATGAGAGACTTAAAAAAAACAGGAAAGTCGTGATCGTACCTAGTTACGATCGCGATTTTTAATAAATAGTAGCAGGAAAAACGAACAAACGTTACGATCGCGACGTTGCAATAAAATAGGGACTATCGCGATTGCAAATCCCTGAAAATTTTGGGAAGGTCCCGATCACGACTCATTGCGATTGCGACTACTCAAAATTCTGGCCCCGTCGTGATCGTACTGTGTTACGATCGCGACTGCCCCTATTTAGACACCCTTACTTCCAATCACCATAACTTTTAATCCAGAAGTCCAAAAATTGCAAACTATATATCATTGGAAAGCTAAGACAAAGATATACAACTTTCATGAAGACTATTTTAGCTAATTAGGCCTGTATTGATACAGTTTAATCAATTAAGTAAGGTTATCATTTCAGCCAAAATTATACTTCAACTATGCATAAATGCACCCAAACACAGCTACTTTATATAAGTCATAACTTCTACATCTGATGTCCAAAAATTTTGATCTTTATAGCGTTAGAAAGCTAAAAGGATAATCTACAACTTTCATGTAGACTACTTAGCCTAAATCTACCTAGATCAGTGCAGTTTATTACCCAAAGTTTCAGATCATATTATTACCATATTTTCTGTTTTCACTCATCAAAACACAAACAATTTTCATACCAATCTCAAAGGACTAGAACCAACATAGATTTTCTTACATACCAAACTCCTTTGCTACACAATTTACCACAACCAATCCATCACAATATCTCCCAACATTCAGCACACAGCCAATCTCATAGGATAAAATTCTTCATACATTTATGACTATCAATTCACAACATCAAAGTGATACATATTTTTATACTTTGCTTCACAATGTCGCAACAATAACATGATCGCAAAAATAATGCAATGATGGGTATGCTGACATGCTTCTAAGATCATCTAAAAGTGAGTGTCACTAACTTAGTTACAAAATCTGAAATCTTTGGAGTTATGCCAAAACTTTGCAAGGCTCACTTTTGATCTGCTGGTTCTTCACCTGAGGAGTAGAAAA
>JAOTAY010019958.1:0-13882 GCA_025629805.1 Erythroxylum baracoense
AATGGTCTTCATCTTAGTTGGACCTCTTTTTCTCTTATTCACACTAGAATCCATGAGATTTTTTCTTCTTAGAGAACTTATTTAAAAAAATAAAAGTTAATATGAAATTCATCAAATAATAAATTAATAATTAACACAATTTAAATGGGCTAATAGATAAGTTAAGTTTAAAATAACAATTCGATATCTAGGACACAGGGTAAAATGAAAACACTTTTCAAAAATTAATCAAGAAGCATTGGGTTCAAGAAGCATCCAAAGTTGTCTAGAAGTGTTACTTTCTCTCTTTGCTACTATTCATTGATGGGATAAATTAACATTTGCCCACCATTACCATTCACGCATCTCACTCCTTTCTTCTTTGATTTTGCCACTCTTCTTATCTCTTCACTCCACTCCTCTCTTCTTTGTTTCTTCCACTCCTTCACTGTAGCTTAATTGGACGAATTAACTTGGAAAGTTTTTGGTCCATGTTCCTGTTCACGTAGCTTCTCTGCTACAAACTTACTTCCTTCACGCGACTCCCATGCAGGTCACGCCCTTCTTTTTTACTTCAGCTCTCCTGCGATGTCACTTGGTTCACGCTACTCTCTTGCCCTTCTATTGTTTCAGCTTTCTGCTCTTGTGTTCTTCTAATGTTTCAGCCTTCGGCTCTTGTGTTCTTCTAATGTTTTAGCCTTCAGATATTCACTTGTTTCATGCTACTATCTTCTTCTCCACTCATAAGCTTTTGGTTGCTCCACCTCGTTGCTCCACTCATAAGCAAAATGCTAGCAACATGGGAAGCACAAAACGCTAGCTTGTGGGAGATAAAACGCAGACTATGCCTTTTGCATCAAAAGGCAGCAGCCAAGGATAGTAAAAAACGTTGTTGTTGGCGTGGGCAGGAGAAAAACACGCAGGTTTTTGGTCCATGTTCCTGTTCACATAGCTTTTCTGCTGTAAACTCACTCCCTTCACGCAACTCTCATGCAGGTCACGCCCTTCTTTTCTACTTCAGCTCTCCTGCGATGTCACTTAGTTCACGCTACTCTCTTGCCCTTCTATTGTTTCAGCTTTTGGCTCTTGTGTTCTTCTAATGTTTTAACCTTCGGCTCTTGTGTTCTTCTAATGTTTTAGCCTTCGGATATTCACTTGTTTCATGCTACTATCTTCTTCTCCATTTATAAGCTTTCGGTTGCTCCACCTCGTTGCTCCACTCATAAGCAAAATGCTAGCAACATGGGAAGCACAAAACGTTGGCTTGTGGGAGATAAAACGCAGACCATGCGTTTTGCATCAAAAGGCAGCAGCCAAGGACAGTAAAAAACGCTGTCGTCGGCGTGGGCGGAAAAAAACAGGCAGGAACAGTGTGGGCGTGCTGGAAAAAAACGAAGGAGCGCATCGCAGCGCAATGGAAGAGAAATCTTGTTCATTTGTGGATTTCAGAAACACAGAAACATAAACCATAGGCAGTAAAACCTAGAACAAAAACGTAAAACCCATAAACATAAATAGGGCATCGTAACAAACAACAAAAATTGATGTGGGTTTTGTCTTTCCAGATACACAATATACTCAACAAACGAGAAACATAAAGTAACTGAAATATTTGAAACTAACAACCAACAACCAACGCACTTGACGTGAAGGACGATAACTAACCACCAGCGCAACAACTATACGTGAACGACGTGAATGAAGGTGAAAAGTAGGGAAGGTGAAAAGTCCTAAAGGATTGGTATATCAGATGAAAGTCATAAGTCCCTTCATTGCAAGCCATAACATGAATGAATAATTTAATTTAATTTTTGTGTAACCCCAAGCCATTATAAAGGATAAAATTAGTAAGGAGATTTGACTATTTCCAAGTAAGAGGAGGTAGTCAAACTTTTAGAGTTGTGTCTAGTCTAAATGAACGAGTCTTCTTTATTTTGGTTTGGGAGATATTTTGGCATTATAATTATAATTATAATTATTAAGAGGCCTTAGATAAGTGAGTTTGACATCACCAATCATACCTATCAATGATTACGCTCACTCTAGCAATGTTTACAATATTATTCTTAGGCTATTGAAATTTTAGATTAGGTGTATAAGGCCTAGCTCTTGCTATTTAATGCTAACCTAAGGCTAGAAACTACCTAAAACCCAACTTACAAGGAAATAAAATCCTATAATCATCTTTAAAATTTAGTAAGGAGAATTTGAGCGTAATCAAACCAACTAATTATAACCATAATTATAATTTTGATCACCATAAATTATCTTGATTAGATCATATTGGGTTATTGTTAAATAACAAAGAGAAAATTTTCACAAAGTGAAGGAAAACTCTTAGATTGTATGCTTAATAATTTATAACAAATTACATTAATAAAATAACATTTAATAGGCATAAAATCCTTAAAACTAGAGTCTTAAAAGGAAAGAAATATTCCCTCTTTATTATAATCTGATTAGAAACAACTAAACAACTTTAAAAAATAAAATCCTTCTAAAAATGAACAAGTTTGTTGTTAGTGAAGCTTCCACATCAGTATTAGTTAGCTTATAAGATTTTAAGCGTGAACTACTGACTAGTCTAGCATTAGATATGAGTGGCACATTGATGCTGATTTGATTATATTTCTTAAAACTGCTAAATCTAGAGTGAGATTGGTGCCTTATACTAATATGAACGCCATTAACATTTTGTTTCCTCATTCTCTAATTTTCTTCAATTCTTGTTATTCATATGTTAAAAATATTCTATCTTCTACATGTAAAAAAGTGATCAATCTTGGCCTTGCATCTGGTTCATCTTGAGCAACCTCTTGTTCTTGCATATTTATGATTAATCTTTATAAAGCTACCTTCATATGCTTGGTCCTTACCCTAGTTATTGGACCTCCAATTCTTTGAAAAAGATTATAAAAATAATTAAAAATTATGTACTGGCTCAAGTTGATCTCCATCACCTTTATACCAAAACTCAGTTTGCTTATTATTTCCTATTTTTCTTTTGATGTTGTAGTATCGAAGTTTAATTATTGACTTTAATTTACATGAACCCTCAAGGTTAGTATCTATAAAGGATGGCAAAAGATATTAGCTCAGCATGGCTCTAAGTTAACAAATTTGGCTTGAGTTAATCAAAATTTGGGTTGGACTTGCACTTTTTTTTAATTTTTTTGGTCTTTAGCCATGCTCAGGCTCTACTATCTAACCCATCTCGAAGCTTAAACCCTAATTATATATGATCAAATAAAAATATATCGCTCCCTTAATAATAAATAATAACATTGAGGATGAGGAGTTTAAAGTATGATCAAGTCAGGTTAATCTTAAAAGTCTAACCCTTTTGAAGATTTATAGTTGAGTCGAATTCTTTACTTATGTAATCACCTTACTCCTCCTTGTCTTTTTGCTTTTGAAATGAGAGCCTGATGCTTTATTTATGAAATCACCTTCCTCCCACTTGTCTTCTCACTTTCGATATGAAAACTTTAATTCAAAGTTTATTTTATAAAGTTTCCATATCAAAAGTGAGAAGACAAGGAAGAGGAAAGTGATTTCATAAATAAGCATCTAGCTCCCACATCAAAACAAAAATATGAGGAAGGTTATTGAATAAATAAAGTATCTGGCTTAAACATAAATCTTCAAAATGATCAAACTTTTGGGACTGACCTAGCCCAATCAACTTTAGACTATTTAAAAATCTGATGGAAATAATACTATGCTTTATGAATCTATTACAACTCTCCGTGGTTTAAAAGTATCATAAAATTCCCTATATTTTGTGAAAAGTTCAAAATAAATACTTTTACTATTTTTCTCCTTTAACATTCACTAAGGTAGTAATTATGGGATAAGTGGCAATGTCACATAAGTATAACAAGATCCAAGTTATTAATAAATTTTAAAAAGTATGTCTTAATTATAAAACTTAATAAAATTTAAAATTTTCCCCTTATGACGTAACAATAAATACAATAGCACCAATATAAGTGAACTCTTTGCTTCACTTCATGCCTTCTCTCTTCTTCTTCCAAAAAGATCACTTCTAAGTGGGTGGCTAGTGGTGGTGCAATAAGGAGAGGGAAAGGACAATAATTAGCGTTGATGATGGGAAAAGATTAGCAAAAAGAAGAGACTTATACAAAGAAGAGGAGTTATAAGAGCAAAGTCTAAAAGGATATTTTGAACCTTAACATTTAAAACAAAATAAAAGTTGAGCCTTAACATTTTAAAGCGTTCAATTTGATTCTTAACATTTTCAAAATGTGAAAAATAGACTATAGGTGGATGGAAAATTTGACGATTTTAACTTTATGTTAGTTAAATTTCACGTTAATAATGACAATGCATTATTTCTTATTTTTATAATTAGATATTAGATTCCACTTCAAGTGGAATTATAGGATTCACTATCAGAAAGTAAAAAATATAATTAATTATATTAATTGTTTAATCCACCAATAAAAGTGAGTGTGATAGTTTACGCCCCTAAGAGAAATACATTTTATAAGATCCAAATTAGGGCTAAGAGTTGGAAAAAAAGTAGGTTTCTTGTACCCAAAGGTAAGACAACCATCATCCTCTTTAATAAGATGAACTTAGCCTGAATTAGATGGTAGTATATGGAGGTTGGCTACTAAGGTAAGATACAATCGAATTTCCTCATTGCCATCAAAGTTGGCATGAGGCCTCTTTACTCATAGAGAGAAGTTGGAGCATTAGAGCCTCATTTATTTCTAGACTTTAATAGATAATAGGAAATTTAATCTTACTACCACTGCTGCTAACGGTTGATGAAGAGATAGGGTGATGTGTACTTAATTGTTTATACATTCACTTCAATAGGGTGATGTGTGCTTAATTGTTTATACATTTACTTCTTAACACTTAGTGATTATTGTTATGAAGTGATGAAGTGATGTAGCATGTCGTATCACTACTCAAAATAACTAGACCTACAATTATAGCAGTGGCGAGTCTAGGTCGATCCCATGGAGAGTGTTCAGTTAGCTTTTGTTATGAAAAGAATTAGTGTTTTCGTTGGGAGTTTGCTTGGTTTCAAATGAGAAAATAAAATAAAACTAAACTAAGCTAACAAAAACAAATTAAAGAAAACATTCAAAAAATGATAAAAGTGATGAATTTGTTACAAACCCGGTCATTGGTCGACCTACATATAATTAAATATATTTCATTGAATTATTGTTCTCATACCTGTCCTAGCAACTATTAATCGTAGGTTATCAATAAAATCTATTAACCCTGATTTTCTCTTAGGTCTTGTTTAATTAAGAATAGCTTGCTAACTAAACCTAACTATCAAACAACCTAGAACTAGCTATCTAGATTTGATTGGACAATCACATTACAATTTAGGAAAATAGATTAATCAAGGTAACAACCACACAACCTCGGGTCATTTAACCTAGGTTATGTTATCCCTAATGATTTGAAACCATTAATTGCCGCAAACAAATTTCAACATAACAATTACAGATTATATTAAAGATTCTAGTAGTAGGTTCTTACATAAAAATAATCAAATAGAGCATTCAATCATTCTCACACAACATCCAAACATTAAACATAGGATAACATAATCAATTCCTAAGAGAAAGAATAAAAAATAATGAGAGAAATGCTTCACCGGGTTCTTCGACGTCAATATCGCCTCCAAACCATCGTCAAGAAGCTAGCTCTCTATGGGTCTTTAAAGGAATGGATCTTTACCCCTTTTCTTCTTCAAAACTAAGAGCTCACACCCTTAAAATAAAAACCCCAAACAAAACATATCTTTTGCCATCAAATTATATCATTTTATACTAACAAGTAGGGTTAAAATGGGATAGGTGGCTATTTTTCACAAGGGTGGGTGGTTGTTCATGGCAGTGAGTGTGAGTAATAGGAATCACAACCGTGAGCCACCTTGCATGGGCATGAGAGATGTCTCACGTCCATGTAAGGTGTGTCATGGGCGTGAGAGGTGAGATGTGTCTCACGACCATGAAAAATCATGCATGGTCGGGAGCTAGTTCAACACTCTTCATGCTCTTCATTTTATATATTTTCTTGTCTGTTCTTGCTCTAATACTTCTCTTTCTTGCTTCATGAAGACAAGTGGGCGTGTCTTAAGAAGAAGACTTAAATATAATGCTTTCGACTTACTTCAGCTCTTTCGCTTCTAAATTGTTCCTAAAATCAAATATGAACTAAAATGAGTATCTTAAGCATTTTCATATCATTAACAACTAAATGTTATGGAATAAATGTATAATCAATTAAGCACATATCAATTTATCCCCACACTTAGCTTTTCATCGTCCTCGGGAAAAACATCATATTCAAAATCATAGTCCCAAAAACATTTACTCATTTTCCATATTTCCCAAGAATAGATAATCATAAGCAAAGATGAATAACTTTTAAAAGCCATAGCAAGAACTCAACATTCAATGCTTCTACTCATGATCAATCAACATTCATCAACTTTAAAAACTGAGCAATCTAGAGGTTGACTTGGACAAAATGTGTTTACATAAGACATATTCATAGGTACACTTAAACACCATTTATGATCATGACATTCTACAACTTTGTAAATTATTTCATTTCTCTACGACTAGGATTCACATTCATAATCATGAATCAAAGGAATTTTTAGGGTTGTAGTGTGGGCAAAGGTTAAGGTGAGATGTATTTAGGTAAGGTAGTGTAAAAGCCATCAAAGCTAATGCAACAAGAAAGACACTAAATATACCATCAAGCGCAAAAACCAACATTCACTGACAATTATGTACATCAACTATGATGAATGCAAAAACTATGTTTCCTAGCTCAAATTCAAACTCTCACACAACAAACCACATAAAACATAACCAATTAGAAGGAATGACTCATACAATTGATGACAATACGTTGAAACTACAAGGAATGATCCTTCAAAGCCACATCTACCTCATATCCATCATATTAAAATTACCCATTCAATACAACTTTAGGAGGAAACATTAATTATAAATAACTTTGCAAAACAATTGCCTTTCCTCCTAGATACTTTTATTTAAAAAAATTTTCTTTTTCTTTTCTCTTTCTTTCTTTTTCTTTTCAGTTAAAAATTTAAAGAAGTTACATCAACCTTAGAATTTGTTGACAATATATGAAATGTCATTTCAATGATTATAACCAACCCAACAAATATGGTCACCCCCACACTTATACTTTTGTGCATCCACAATCATTAACAATCATCAACAATCATAAATGCTCCACCAGTTTTAAGGCTTGGGTAGGACATTTGGTTAGGTTTAAAGAATGTAATCTGGTTATACAAAAAGAAAGGGTAATAAAGCTGAAGGGGGCTAAACAACAAGAAAATTCACATCAAGGGTTAGGCTACTTAGCTAATGTAGTTCATGAAACAAAGAATGCCTATATCATTTCCATGTTAATGCATTTGATAAAAATATTGTTCTGAATAGAAAATAGAAGCAAAGTTAGGGTGCATATGTCATGAAAGTCACACATAATCAATAGACAATGAGACTGATATAAATGTGTCAGTCTAATAAGGCTCAAAATCTCACTTGCTTTTGTCTACCACTAGTCACTATTCTTCTAAAGATGATGCATCTTGACCAATCACAAAAGCAAAAGTACATGCTAAAGTTGCCATGGATTCTTCTAGTCAATTCACTCTTTAATCATGATTGTATAGTCCTAGAAGCAATAAAAAAAGAGAAAATGTTTATTTTTTTATTTTGTTCTCTCTCTCATTTTGATGAAAATTTAAAAACAAGTAAGAACAAACAAACTTAAAAACACACATGCATATAAGAAACAAATGCAGAAATGTAAAGAAAAGAAATAAACTTGCCTTAAGTTGCCTCCTAAGAATGCCTTTGTTTATTGTCACTGACTCGACTCCTTTTTCTCCTCATTGCGTGACAAAATTATGATCTTCAGTTGTCACATATGCTTTCTCCACTGAGGTTCTTCAAGATAGGGTCTAGGTTGATGATCATTCACCTCCAACGTCTTCCTTATCTTCAAACTTCCAATCTTTACTAAACTTATGCAATCTGGAAACAACTCAAATGTCTCTTCACCTTTTCCTTCTTTTTTTAATTTCTCCAACCTTCTATATAAAGGTGAAAGGTTAGTATTAAAAATAATTATGGACTCGGTACTCACCTTTGAGCTTAATGATGTATCATTTTCTGCTTCGAGTTTCTCCTCTACTTCTTTGACACAAGCAATTCCTTAAGTAGTTCTCTTAAGATTCTCAAGCTTTTCTTCACTTTGTAAGGTCTCTGCATTAACGTACCTAAGCTACACCTCATTTTGATATGGTTGCTCCTATTTCCTTTGTGATGCTAGCCGGTTGATAGCTTCTACCAGCTGTAGCTTGCTACGTTCTAGAGTTTAAACATTATATCTTAGCGGAATTGCATAATATTTTGTTGAAGTTGCATCATATCCTCCTGAGAATGTTGTACACTCTAATGAATATCCTGTTGAAGTTTAATATTGTTAGCAGTCATAATATTAAGCAAGCCTTCCAAATATGTACCTGAGTCGTGATAAGAAGCTTCTAGTTTATACGAGAATTGCTGTGTCTTGCATACTATCAAGGAAGTAATTTTGTTAATTATCTTGTCTATAAGTAAAGTTTGTATGATTACTCCAAACATGGTTATAAGATTGGAAATATGAGTTATAGAAAAAATTACTTCCGTCCATATAATTTAAAATTTTTTAACACACAAATACTAAAGAAAAAGTGACAAAATTAAGAAATAACTGAAGAAACTAATTACAAACAAATATATACAAAACACCAATTAAAATTAAGAACAAAAATTAAAACATCACACTCCCTGGTAATGGCGTCAAAATTGACTTAACGGGTTATAACACTACTCAAAATAACTAGACCTAGAATTATAGCGGTGGTGAGTCTAGGTCGATCCCATAGAGAGTGTTCGGTTAGCTTTTGTTGTGAAAAGAAATGGTGTTTGGGGGGGGGGGTTAATTTGGTTTCAAATAAGAAAATAAAACAAAACTAAGCTAACAAAAACAAATTAAAGAAAACATTCAAAAATGATGAAAGTGATGAATTTGTTAAGGGCCCAATCATTGGTTCAATCTCGGCCTACACACAATTAAACATATTTCATTAAATTGTTGTTCTCATACCGGTCCTAGCAACTATTAATCGTAGGTTGACAATAAGCTCTGTTAATCCTAGTTTTCCTTTAGGTCTTATTTAATTAAGAAGAGCTCGCTAATTAAACCTGGCTATCAAATAACCTAGAACAAGTTCTCTAGATTTAATTAGATGGTCGCATTATGATTTAGGAAAACAAATTAATCAAGGCAACGACTGTTGTGTCTAGTTTGCTTTTGATTGCTTTCATATCTTGATTTTGGTTATAAATCCTTGTGTTTTTCTCTAAATGTGAGATAGATTGAGTGAAATTGGTGTAGATGTTGCATGAATCTTAATTAGATTATTTTGTGAAGGTGACATGAACTAAACAAGAGTAATTGTGCAAGTAAGTGGCTATGTCATGTAAGTTAGCCGTGTATGTAAGTCACAACTGTGACCCCCTTTCACACATGTTTTCCCATAATCATTTTAGTTATTACCTAGCCGCCTAGAGGTTAAGGGCAGAAAACCCTAGACCTAGGAGCATACTACAAAAAGGAAAGGGAGGGTGGCGGCTGATATTATTCACAATTCTATCATTCATTCCACACACTACACTCTACTCTACATTCTTCACTCAACAAACCAGAGAAACTTTAGGAGAGAGAAAATAGAGAGAAAGAAGGGAAGACGAGAAGAGAACAGAGAGAGTCAGTGAAGAAGAGAGAAACTTCACAGAGTTGGAAGCAAAACTTAGCCTTTGACCATTTAGTGAGAACAAGCTGAAGCAGAAGGTGAGAGTTAATGCAGGAAGCTTGAGAGGGGTAGGAGACCACCGCACCTTATTCACCCGATCTCTGTTTGCTTGCTCTGATTATCTGTTACAGTGTTTTTTGTTTATTTATTGAACTTTTTACTTTGTTAGCTTAACCCACTGTTACTTTGTTATCTTTAAATAGTTCATTTAGTATTCATTGTTTTATTGCTTTAATACTTTTGTTGACAGTAACATGAGATTGAAGTCTATGGAGATAATGAATTGTATTTATGTTGTAATGGGCTTATATGTTATAATGGGCTTATCTCTTTTTTTTAAGAATTAATGTAGCTATTTTAGTTGATTATGCATGATTGAGTTATGAATTTGTTGTCTTATTTATTTCTGTGCTTTTTGAGTTGAATGGGTGCAATAGAATGGCCAAACTTTGCATCATTTTTAGTATTAAATAAAGGACTGAGATGAGAAATTTAATACGGATTGAGAAACTATTGGCTTTTAGGTTAAGAACTAGAAATATATTAACTTAAGTGGTAATTTGTAGTTGGGCTTCCATACTTAAATTCGGATGATAACTGGTTGAATACGAATGTTAGATTAGTTCATTATTCGAGTTAATTTAGAGCCCAAATGTTAATTTTAGTAACACAATTATCCAATAATTTCCCTTAATCATACATAGGAGATTAAATTAGTGAAATTAATTCTCAATGGTCTTCCATTTTGATTAATCTATTCGTTTTTGCTTCTAGATGAATCGTTTACTTTTTAGACTATTATGTGATTTTCTTTAAAGCTTTCACTCAAAAAATTGGGATAGAATGCTTAGAATTGCATTTATTTTTGTTTTTGTTAAAAATTAAGTTAAGTGAACCATTTTCACCTCTTTGGGAGATGACCCTAGGTAATCATTACAACTACCTCGTATACTTGCGAGTAGGATGGCCTAGGTAATTTTTAGAACTTTTTAGGCACAACAACAAACACACAAGTTCAGGTCATTTAACCTAGGTTATGTTATCCCTAATGATTCGAAACCATTAGTTGCCACAAACATATTTCAACATAACAATTACAGACTATATTGAAGATTCTAGCAATGGGTTTTTACATAAAAATAATCAAATAGAGCATTCAATCATTCTCACACAACACCTAATCATTAAAAATATGATAACATAATCAATCCCTAAGAGAAAGAACAACAAACAATGAGAGAAATGCTTAACCTTTTTGACGTCGAGAAGCTAGCTTTCCATAGGTCTCCAAAGGAATCTCCAAAAGAATGGAGCCTTGCCCGTTTTCTTTTTCAAAACCAAGAGCTCACACCTTTAAAATGAAAACCCTAAACGAAACATATCTTATGCCGTCACATTATATCGTTTTATACTAACAAGTAGGGTTAAAATGGGACAGGTGGCCATTTTTCATGGGGATGAGTGGTTGTTCACGACTGTGAGTATGAGTCATAGGACTCACGGCCGTGAGTGTGAGTTATGTGAGCCACCTTTCTCACACCTATGCAAGGTGTGTTATGGGCATGAAATGAAAACCCTAAACGAAACATATCTTCTGTCGTCACATTATATCGTTTTATACTAATAAGTAGGGTTAAAATGGGACAGGTGGCCATTTTTCACGGGGATGAGTGGTTGTTCATGGCCGTGAGTGTGAGTCATAGGACTCACACTTACGGTCTCACGTCTTAACACAATTGTAGTGGCATGACAAATCATACATGGCCATGAGTTGGTTCAACACTCTTTATGCTCTTTATTTTATGTATTTTCTTATCTTATATTGTTCTAATCCTTCTCCTTCTTGCTCCATGAAGACAAGTGGGTGTGAGTCTACAAAAGGTGGCTCAAATATAGCACTTCCGACTCACTTTAGCTCTTTTGCTTCCGAATTGTACTTAAAATCAAATATGAACTTTCATATCATTAATCACTAAGTGTTATAGAGTAAATGTATAATCCATTAAGCACATATCATTAAGATACTCATTTTAGTTCATACATGATTTTAGGTACAATTTGGAAGTATAAGAGCTAAAATAAGTTAATAGCATACTCTTTGAGCCAACCTACTAATTCTAGACTCAATTATCCCTGTGGAACAAGAAGAAGACATATTAGAGGCATGATTGGAAAAGAAATTACAAAAAGGACAACAATTTAGCAAAACCTGGTAGATACATGGATGTGTATATACTTATATGATTGCGTATACATTTGGAAGAAAATTTTAGATTTACATAGTTGGATACATGACCCGTGTATCTTTATTAGTTTCACATTTAATTGACTTATACAGTTTGATACACGGCCTCGTGTCAAACCATGTATATGCCTAGAAACCTAATTTTTCATATAAGTTGAACATTTTGACGACAATTGAGAGAGGGATCATTTCAGGACTTCATGAAGGGGTAGTGTTGGATCAAAAACAAAAACATGCTTGGTTTAGCTAAACGATAGATTTCAAAAACTTTTTCTGAAATCAAAACACAGAGGAAGCATAAACACCAAGTCAACATGCTTTTAATCCATACTTGATACGGCATAAGAAAAATAAATAAAATAAGAACAAGATCGAAATTTTACTGACTCCTTGCTATAGCTTTGACTCCTCGCTGCTATGTCCTCAACCAATCCGATCTACCATTTGTTCTCTTTGGACAACTTGGTTATCAAAATCTTTTCGTGGGAAAGGAGAAGAAAAATGAAAAAGAACAAGCCTTTTTCTTTGTTTTTGATAAGATGGTGGAGCAAAAATGAGACCTTCTTTTTTACTATTGCTCACGATTTTGGAGAGCTTGGAGAGAATAACACCTCACGTACATTTAGCATCAAATGCTAAAAGATGAATCGTATCCTTACTGCATCAACACTTGGACGATTTTGGGAAGAGTGAAGAAGAGAAAAAATCACGCACCACTCTTTCATTTAGCATTAAAAACTAAATCAGTTATCCTTATATGTCCAACACTTGGACGTTATCTAACATCATAATGTTTTCATATAAGGTGCTTTAGAAACCAGCCACTAAAACCATTTATGAAAGAGCATTACCGAATGGAGTATTGGGAGAGGGTTAGGATAACACACATTTATTTTAGCAAATCATGCTAAAAACCATGCATCATCAAATGAGTTGTACGTTATCCTACATTAAAACCAACCATTCATTCTTTAATCAAAAGAATGCAAAGAGGGATGCACGAAACGTTATGGATAGCTACCATTCATTTAAAACCATCGGTTTTGCTTTGGAAGTGAGTGGAGAGTGTAATAGCCATTAAACCATTTAATGAAGAGCATTACCGAATCCTATATTTTGTATACTTCGATTTTGCCCTTTTTTAATATTAATTTTAATTCGATTAATCTAATTAATTAAATCAAAATCCGGCCCAATATTAAATGTTCCTTTGGACTTATAATTGACAATTAATTAGTGTAAGCCTAACATTTTATTATAGGCTTAAGACCCAATTTAATTAACTCTTAATTAAATTGTTTCGTTCTTATTGGCCTGAATCGAATTCGTCCATTTCTCTCCTTTCTGTCTCATTTTCTATCTGGTAACCTCAGTTTATTTTTCTTACTTTCATTGATAACCTTCTTAGAAGCCAAGTGGAGAATCTAATTGGACTTAAATAATTCAAGCTCCAATAAGCCCAAAATTAATTTAATCTCATTAGAATTAATTCCGACTTATTAACCAAATGTCATTCCACTAAAGCCAATTGGCTGAACTCTTGAATTACTTAAAATTATGAGAAAACGTGTTTCAATTTGTTAATACGATGTCCAATTGCAAACTCTATAATGAACCATATTATAGCCATCCACACAATAAAGGGTAAAATTACCGTTTTGCAGTTATGTTGGTTTTTCCTTCTAGATCTCCCGTTTCACTCTACATGGTGATTAACACACAAGATCTAATCTTGGTGTTAAGACTTGATG
>JAOTAY010019959.1:0-13881 GCA_025629805.1 Erythroxylum baracoense
CCTAAATTAACATCAAACATAAAAGAACAACAATGGAAATCAAACTAAATGAAAACATACAAAATGAATCCTAAACTTCAACAATCATCAACAATTACGTAAGAAACACATGCCAATTACTTAGAAAAACATAGACTAATACAGAACTATCAATGATGGGAAGTGCAATCTCTCGATTAATAATCTATCCAAAACCCTAATTAGATATGATGTTCTCCAAAAACTATCGGAAACCTATACAAGATCTCTCTTCGCATAATTTACCAATTTTATTTAGTTCTCATTCTATCAAATTACCTCACTCTCGTTAGCTCAATTTATTAATTTTTCACTCGATTCACCCTCTCAGTTTATTATCGAGTTATGAAAATTCAGAAATTTAATAAAAATAAATCTAGTGAAAACACGAACAATCTAATTTCATTAAATGAAAGATAAAATTTCCTAAAGGTGAGTTCAGACATTCTCAACATCCGTACAATTTTGTCATCAATGACTATCCCAATTCTAAACAATAATAAAATGGAAAAATAACCGAAAACAAAATCAGAATGGATGACGGATGCAGCAACGTCAGGAAACCTCCTGTTCTAGGAAGTACTTCGTGTAGGCTTCTTCTCCTGGTCTCTCTTTCTTCTTCTCTTTCTCAATCTCTCAATGAACTCTCTCTAGGATTTCTCAATAGTGGTTGATGCAAAAGCTTCCCATCTCCTTTGTCTTGTTCCTTTCATACCTTTTTATGTTATGGGCAGTCTTAAGGCTTTTTTAGGTTCGAAAGGTCCAAAAACTCCCTCGAAACTTGACTTTTCTGAATGTCCGTGCATCTGCTTGACGTAGGCCACGATAGTGGGCCACATCTGAGACTTCTGTCACAATCGTGGTAATTAGGACACAGTTGTGGGCTGTATCCTGGGCGTCTGTCACGATACTGGCCAATATGCTATGATTGTGGGTTGTCTCTAACGCTTCTGTCATGATCGTGGCATTGTTTCAGTCCGAGTGTCTCCAAAACTTCTTCATTCTTTCATATTAACCTTGAAACACTAACAAACACATAAAAGTACCTCAAAAATATAATATTTAATTTCAAAGATTTGTACTAACCCATAACAACACTTAAACACACAAACTAACACAATTCTAACCTAAACACGTACTAAACAATTAAATTAACACTTAAATACATAATAAATTAAGTCCTAAGATATGATGCAATTTACACTTATCAACATCCCCACACATAAATGTTTGCTTGTCCTCAAGCAAACAAAACAACAAACATATAATAGACAATGTAGTAATGAGACAATGGCTTTAACTTCATGAAATCAATTTAATTTTAAACACAATCATTCGAGTCACTTCAATTCATTAACATGCAAAATCTGCGTCTAGGGGTTTTGAACTAAATATACAAATTAATCCAGATTGAAGTGTTAATTTATTTACCCTTTTCAATTGCACACACATTAATAATTATTTGGTCATTCATACTCTGTAACTACTCCTAAGTACATTTTCATTAAAAGTCAAGCTATTACAAGTTCGGTAGGTTTTTATTAAAAAACATTTTTTAATTAATTAATTTTTTTAAACAAAAACCTAGTCTTTTACTCGGAGGGAAACATTTGTGATGAATGTTAATTTGGTTACTTGACTAAGTCATTTTTATTAAACTGCTTGGTTGAAACATCATTATAGTTTTTTGAAGCGGAGGCACACATTTGTGATGCTTGTCAATCTAGTTACTCAGTTATATCATGTTCTTCACTGGCTACTAGCTCTATTCATAACCTGAAGTTTAGCAGAATAGTTATTTATTTAGCAAACATGGTTTATTATTATTATTATTGTTATTATTGCCTACCTTGTTGTTTTAGCTACTTGTTTCCATGAAAAATACTAGTAAAGCTACTTAAGTAGAAAGGTCTCAAATTATGACTGAATATGACAATTTAGAGGGTGACCAACTCATACTAAATCCTAATTAAGCTTCATATTTAGCCAAAGACCTTAATTCACTAATTTTGTGAGCTAATGATTCTTCACAATCTAATAGACTATGTTCAAAATTAAATCAATTCCAATCCATCTAAGCCATTGACACATTCACACAATTCATAAAATGCAACCTAACAACTATCATACAATATGCAAAATCGCATTCAATGTAAAACACATAATACTCTCCACACTTGAACAACACATTGTCCTCAATGTGAGAAAGGGAAAAACAAACACATAAGGAAAGAAGAAACATAACTTAAAGTAAAACAAAAGGTACAAATGAAGACAAAATTTAAAAAGAAAGGGGGTTAGACAAAATCTCATGGTGATGGAGGCACGGATGGTGTTGGAGGTGGCAATTGAATGCCCTGAGCCTCGAAATAATGATAGATATGACATATGTCCCGATTATGACGTTTTTGAGTTCGGGCCATCTCCTTCATCCTTCTGGAGTTCTCCACAAGTGTATTTGTAATTACCTTATTGTATGTGGAGATTGTATCTAGTACTTTCTTCCAACTCGGTTCTTCTGTTTCTTCTTCCTCCTCAGACTCTTCACCGGTTGAGTCCTCTTCTACCTGTTAAGGTGGCGTTGTACTCAAACTCGCCTGACTAGCCCTGATCTTAACATGTTTCTTGTGACTGATATCCCAGAGTTCCATGTTATAGGACTTAAGGATTTCAGCACGCCATAGATGGTGATGATTTAGGAATTCTAGGAGATGGACAGTTAAACCATTACAGTCCATGCCATAATACTCAACAATGACGAACACTAGGTACCCCGTACCTGAATTGTTACTCCTCTTGTGAAGAGTTGTGGCAATAGCATTCAGCACAGGTGTGGAGGTGTTTACTGGAATTATATGGTCCATGCAACACATCATAAAGAGTTCCTTTGTTAAACACTTACTGATTTCTGATTTATCAAGAACTAGTTGACACATGAATTTATGCAATAACAAGTGTTCATAGGTCCCTATGATGTTGTTGTGGGAATTTTTGGCATCAAATTACTCTAACCTATTGAGCTCATTCCAATAGCAAGAAGCACAAAAATCATCGTACTGATCGATAATGGAAGATTAGGGTAACCCACACATCTCACACATGATTTCGTTGTTTAGTTTATAAGCTCGTCTCGTAACTTAAACCATATTTCTTTAGGGTTCCTAGGTTCATAGGAAAGCGAAGTAAAGAATTCTAGAATGAGCTCCTGGTAAACAGGAAATTGGAAGTATATGAATTTTGCCCATTAAATTCTTTCTGCTAAGTTCTCTACCCTATCATGCAGTTCTAGCCCAATATAATGTGTACCTAAGAAGGGTGGAATCCCAATATAATGTGTACCTAAGAAGGGTGGAATGACAGTAATAGAAAGTGATAGTATAGAAGTAATTTCGATAAGAACAGTCATAGGATGGAGAGTATGCATAGATTATCGCAAACTCAACTTGGTGACTAAGAAAGATCACTTTCCTATTCCATTCATAAACCAGATGATAGAAAGGGTAGTTGGTCATTCTTTTTATTGCTTCTTAGATGGATATTCTAGATATAATCAGATTTTCATCTACCCTGATGATCAGGAAAAGACTACATTCACTTACCCTTTTGGTACCTTCACGTATAGACGGATGCCCTTCGGACTTTGCAATGTCCCAGCCACATTTCAGGGATGTATGATGTCTATCTTCACTGACATGATATAAGACATAATGGAGGTGTTATAGATGATTTTTATTCTTTGGAGATTCTTTCAAAGTGTGTCTAACTAATTTGGATAGATTTCTTCAAAGATGTGAAGAGTCACACTTGGTGCTGAATTGGGAGAAATGTCATTTTATAGTACAAGAAGGGATAGTGCTAGGGTATAAGATCTCACATCAAGGATTCAAAGTTGACAGAGCAAAAACAAAAGTGATAGAGAAACTTCCATTGCCAAGCAATGTAAAAGGTATGCGAGAATTTTTAGGTCATGCAGGATTTTATCGTTGCTTCATCAAAGACTTTTCGCAAATTGTAAGACCTTTAAGAAACCTTTTAGTCAGCACTTGCCTTTCTTGTTTGATGACAAGTGTATATCTGCATTCATCACATTAAAGGAGGCATTATTATCAGCACCAATTTTCTCACCATCGGACTGAACACTCCCATTTAAAGTTATGTGTGATGCAAGTGACCAAGCCATAGGTTATGTTTTGGGCCAAAGGAAAGATATGAAGTTACATGTGATTTACTATGCTGGTAAAACTCTTGCAGGACCCCAATTGAATTACACCACTACAGAAAAGGAACTACTCGTAGTAGTGCACACATGTGACAAGTTTTGACAATATCTTTTGGGTTCAAAGGTAATTGTATTCACTGATCACGTAGTACTAAAATACCTTTTTAACAAAAAAGATGCAATACCTAGGCTCATTCGATGAGTGTTACTTTTATAAGAATTTGATATAGAGGTAAGAGATAAAAAGGGAGTAGAAAATTTGGTTGCAGACAACTTATCAAGATTTGAGGGAGGGGAATGCTAGCCAAGTGATGACATTAACGAAAATTTCCCCGATGAAACCCTAATACTACTTGAGAGCTTGACTATACCATAGTTTGTGGATATCACAAATTATGTTGCCAGTGGTAAACTTCCGTCAGATCTCCCTTACTAACAAAGTAAGAAGTTCTTACATGATTGTAACCAATATATATGGGATGAGCCAACCCTATATAGAGCTTGTGCGGATGGGCTAATGTGACATTGTGTTTCAGATAAGGAAATGTTAGACATCCTAAAGCAATGTCATGAAGGTCAGTATGCTGGGCATTATGGGGCCAACAAAATGACAGCTCGGATACTCGAGAGTGGATTTTATTGGCCACAGTTGCTTAAGGGTGCTCAGACCTACGTGGCACAATGTGATCGATGCTAGAGAATAGGTAACATCTCCAAGAGGGATGAAATGCCTTTATCCAACATTTAAGAAGTGGAAGTCTTCAATGTATGAGGCATCAATTTTATAGGTCCTTCCCATCTTCAATGAGGAACATGTATATTCTAGTGGGGGGTTGATTATGCTTCACATTGGGTCGAAGCAGTAGCATCTCCATCCAATGATGGGAAGGTAGTGTAGAAGTTCATTAAACAACTATTTAACCAGTTTGGAGTGCCATGTACGATAATAAGTGATGGAGGCACACATTTTTGCAACAAATCTTTTAATGCCCTCTTAAAAAGATATAGAGTGCACCACTGAGTTACCACACCTTACCATCCGTTGACTAGTGGCCAAGTGGAAGTTGTTAACCAGGAGCTGAAACAAATTTTGGAAAAGATAGTGAACAACTCCATAAAGGATTGGGCAATAAAGCTAGATGATGCCTTATGAGCCTATAGGATAGCTTTTAAAACACCCATCAGAACAACTCCTTATTAGCTCGTGTACAGGAATGCTTGTCATTTGTCGGACGAATAAGAACATCGAGCATACTGGGTGATTAAAGCGTTAAATTTTGGTTGGAAATAAGCCGACAAAAAGAGACTTCTACAATTGGACGAACTTGAAGAGTTTCGTTTTAATGCTTACAAAAATGCCAAACTCTATAAGGAAAAGGTTAAGAAATGGCACAATGCTCATTTCAAGCAAAAGGAATTCAAAGTAGGAGACACTGTTCTGCTATATAGTTCACAGTTGAAGCTATTTCCAAGGAAGTTAAAGTCTAGATGGAGTGGACCATTTACGGTCATTCAAGTTTTTAATCATGGAGCCCTCAAACTAGAAAATGCTAATAAGGAGACTTTTAAGATCAACGAGCATCGTTACAAGCTTTATTTTGAAGGAGCAATTCCTAAAGATAACGAAGTGATTTTCTTGTCTTCAAGTAATTAAGATGCTTTCATGGATGCAAGGTCAAGATAAAGACTATAAACTAGCACGTTTAGAAGTTTGTTTAAAAATGTTAGGTACAGTTAGATTTGTTTTCAATAAAAAGTTAGTAATCTATGTTGACTCTTAAGGCATTCATCCCTATCTCCATCTCTATGAAATTTATGTCTAACCTATTTTTCGTTTTCAAATTAGTCTTCATTTTTATTCTTCTGTTTACTTTATTTTAATTTATATTTCTTCTTGTCTTTTATGTTCTTGTTTGTTCCCTTTCTACATTGAGGACAATATGTTGTTCAAGTGTGGGGAGGGTTATATGTTTTACCTTGTATGTGATTTTGCATATGGTATGATAGTGTTAGGTTGCATTTTGCGAATTGTTTGAATGTGTCAATGGCTTAGATGGAGTGATACTGATTTAATTTTGAACATAGTCTATTAGGTTGTGAATAATTATTAGCTCGCAAAATTAATGAATTGAGATCTTTGGATAAATATATAGCTTAATTAGGATTTAGTGTAAGTTTAACACCCTCTAAATTGCCACATTCATTCATAATTTGAGGCCTTTCTACTTAAGTAGCTTAACTAGTATTTTTTCTATGGAAACGAGTAGCTAAAACAACAGGGTACGCAATAAAAAAAGTTTGTTAAATAAATAATTATTCCATTGACCTTCGAGTTATGAATAGAGCTAGTAGCCAATTGAGAACGTGATATAGCTGAGTAACCAGATCAACATGGATCACAAATGTGTGCCTCTGCATCAAAAAGCTATAATGATGGTCTAACCAAGCAGTTTAATAAAAACATGACTTAGTCGAGTAACTGGATCGACATTCATTACCTATGTTTGCCTCCTCATAAAAATACTAAGTCCATGTTCAATAAATTATAAATAAAAAATATTTTTTCTATTAAAAACCTACCAGACTTATAATAACCTTGACTTTTCATGAAAATATACTTAGCAAAAATTGCAGAGTATGAATGGCCAAAGAATTATTAATGTGTGTGTGCAATTGATATAACTTGGAGACTGTATTTAAGATTATATTTATTTCATGAAGTTGAAGCCATTGTCTCATTATTGCATTGTGTGTTGTGTGTTTGTTATATGTTTGTTGTTTTGTGTGCTTGAGGAGAAGCAAACGTTTGAATGTGGGGATGTTGATAGGTGTGATTTGCAACATATTTCAGGATTTAATTTATTATATATTAAGTGTTAATTTGAGTGTTTAGTATGTGTTTAGGTTATAATTGTGTTAGTTTATGTGTTTAAGCGTTTTTATGGGTTAGTATAAGTCTTTGAGCTGAAATGTTACGTTTTTAAAGTTCCTTGATGTGATTGTTAGTGTTTCAGGGCCAAAAATGAAGAACGGAGAAGGTTTGGAGACTTTTAGGCCAAAATCACTGCCTACGATCACGGCACAATAGGCCACGATCATGACAGAGACATGCAAGCCAGCCCACGATCGTGACTGATATGAATGGATTTTGCTATATTTTTATATGTTATTTCATTTGAATTCATTTCTATCTTTTTCAGTTTAATTGCTCATATTGTGTTCCTATTAATTTTACATGTAGATTTAATGATGGAATACAAATAGAAGATTAAAGTATGAAATTTTGAAGCCGTTAGAAGCATCAAAGATGCTGTCCTAAACGACAGCTCATGAAGAAAAATCCAGCATGAGATGACAAGGAAGCTAAAGTTTAACACTAACATGCTTGCGTTAAACGTTAGCGTTTAACAGATCTGGCCAAATGAAGAATAAAAAGGGGCGAGATTCAATTCATCCTATCACGCAACAGTAGATGGGAGAGAGGTGGCTAGAGTAGAAAATAGAGAAGGAGCTACAGCTTGGAGGCTTGCCGCGTGAGAGATGAGTGAAGAGAGATGCGGGTAAAGAAGAGTTGCGTGAATAGTGGAGTGGAAAAAAATCATGAAGTTTATTTATCCCATTGTGAACAGTAGATAGAGCAAAAGCTTATGGTAGTGAGGTTTTTAGGGGGTCTTTAGCTGGGGAAATGAGTAAGGGGTTGACGTATCTTTCTTAGAATAGATCCATGAAAGGCTAAGATCTCGACACCGATTAGGAGGTAATGTCGACGCCGACGACCTAGGTTAAGTATTTTTTATTGTTTTTATTATTTCTTTCTCTCATTAGAAATTGATTGTGGTATCCTATGCTAATTGATTTGGGTTTTGTGTATGGATAATGGGATTTTCGTTATTATTCGGTTATTTATGTTTGAACCCATTGGGATTATGAAAGGATGATTTTAATGCATTTATCGAATCATTTGATTACATACATTGCTAGAATTTCGATATAATCTGTAATTGTAATGTTGAAAATCATGTGTAGCGACTAATGATTCGTAATCATTAAGGATGATATGACCTAGGTTAAATGAAGCATCGTATATGGTTGTTACCTTGATTAATTGGTTTTTTTAATTCTTAATGTTGCTGCTTAATTAAATCTAGAGATTGTATCCTAGGTTATTTAGTAATCAACGATCGTATCTTAATTAAACAAAACCTAAGGGAAAACTCGGGTTAATTATCAACACATGATTAATAGTTTCTAGGAGAGATTTGAGAACAACAAATCAATAAAATATGCTTAATTAGGGTATAGGCGAGATTGAACCAAAGAATTGGATCCCTATCGAATTCCCCAATTTTACCATTTTTTGTATATTTTCTTTACTTTGTTTTTATTAGTTAGATTCATTTTATTTTCTTATTCCAAAATCCAAACCCCCCCCCCCCCCAATTTTTCGTAAACATCGATTAATTTCATTTCATAAGCTAACCGAACACTCCCTATCGGATCGACCTAGACTCACCACTGTTACAGTAGTAGTATAGTTATTTTATTTTGACTAGCGTTACGACATGCTAGTCAATTTTGGCATCGTTGCCAGGGGGTGTGGTGTTTTAGTTTTTGTTTGTGATTAAATTGGTGCTTTGAACATTTTGTTTATAATTGATTTCTTTTCAGTTATTTCGTAATCTTTTCAATTTTTTTGATTCGTTTTTGTAAAAAAAAAGTCGATATGGATGGAAGTAATTTTTTTATAACTCATATTCTCAATCTTATAACAATGTTTGGCCTGATCAACCTAATTTTTTTTATGGATTGGAAAATCATCAGAATTACTTCCATGATAGTTTGCAGGATGCACAATAATTCTCATACAGATTAGAAGCTTCCTATCACGACTCTGATCCATCTCTGGAAGAGTTGAGTAAAATTGTGAACGTAAATACTTTGCAATTGCAGCATAATATTCTATAATTCCAACAGGATGGAGGGCAATTTCCCAAAACTATATGGTCTAACGCCTAAGATTCGGAGAGCCTACATTACTCATGTACATCTCTAGAAGAAATGCTTAATATTATCGCTACTAACAATCTTCAAATTCAACAGGATATGCAGCAGTTCCAACAAAATATGCAACAACTGCTTCAGCAAGCTTCGCAACATATCTAAGAGTATGCTCTACAATTCCAGCAAGATGCATTGCCTCGATGGGAAGATATCAATCATTGGGAACCACAAAGCGAAGAGGAGCAACCATATCAACCCGAGGTGTACCCAATGGACATTTGTGCAGAAACTTTACAAAGTGATGAGGAGCTTGAAATTTTTGAGGTCATCCTTCAACGAATTGTTTGTGTAGAAGAAGCAAAGGAGGAGCTCAAAACAGAAAAAAAAAATCATTTAGCTCAAAGGTAAGTACTGAGTCCGTAATTATATTTGAGACTAAGCCTTCACCTTTACCGAGTATGTTGGAAGAATTAAATGAAAAAGAAAAAGACAAAGAGTCATTCGAATTATTTCAAAAGAGCGAGCACTCGATAGAGATGAAGAATCTAAAGAAAGAGGAAGAGCCGCAAGAAGTGCAGTTTTTAGGAGAGTTGTGGGCGAGCGAGCTAAAGACCGAAGGTGACAAGCTAGATGTCGAGTCTCCACACCCACTGGCGATACTTTTACGAAGACCATCTTAGTGTGAGAAGGGTGATGCCTGAAAAGACTAGTGTACATTAGAGTATGATGGTGGAACGATGAAGTTCCACTCCTCAAAAACCTCGAGGCATCGTGCTGATAGGGAGCTTACTTGAAGGGAAGGTGCTCTAGGCTCCTCACGGAGTTTCAGCACGCTTCCTATTAGGCTTAAGCATCCATTCGACAATGGATGATGTGCATATGATGAAGGAGTTGAGCCAGCGACCCTAAATAAAGGCGCTTCTTAGCAGGCAACCCAAAGGAAGTAAATTTCTTTTCTTTACATTTTTCACATTTCTTTTTATATGCATGTGTGTTCTTTGTTGGTTTATTTTGCTTGTTTTTCAGTTTTCAATAAAAATGAGAGAAAGAATAAAATAAACAAAACAATCATTTTCTCGTTTTCTGTTGCTTCTGGGATTATATAGTCATAAGTAGAGAATGAATTGACTAGAGAATTTCGTAGCAACTTTGTAGTGTACTTTTGCTCTTGTGATTGGTTGATATGCATTATCTTTAGAAGAGTAGTGACTAATGGTAGACAAAGCCAGTGAGATTTTGAGCCTTATTAGACTGAAACATCCATATTAGTCTCATCGTCTTTTGATAATGTGTGACCTTCATGACAGATACATCCTGATTTTGTATTGAATTTCTATTTGAGACTACATTTTTATCAAATGCATTAACATGGATATGATTAGGCATTCTTTGTTTTTTCATAAACTACATTAGCCAAATAACCTACCCTACTGATATGATTTTTCCCTTGTTGACCCCCTTTAAGCTTTATACTTTTTCTTTGTGTACTAACCATATTACATGCTTTACTCTTAACCAAATGTCCTACCCAAGCCATAAAACTAGCAGAACATTTATGTTTGTTGAGTTTGTGGATGTACAAAATTCTAAGTGTGGGGGCGTTTATATTTGTGGGTTTGTTAAGATATTGGGATGTTTTGTCATTAAAATTCTCATGTTAATGTGGTTTCTTTTAATCTAAAAAAAGGAAAAGAAAAGAAAATAAAATAAAAATGAAAAAGAAAGAAAGAAAGAGAAATAAAATGAAAAAAACGTTTAAATAAATGTATCTAGGAACATATGCATATGTGTTGAAAAGTTAATTATGATTAATGCATTCTCCTAAAGTTGTGATGAATGGGTTATTGGATATGAGGTAGATGTGGTTTGGAAGGTTCACTCTTGTGGTTTCAATGTATTGTTGGCATAAATTGTATGAGTGATTCCTTCAGATTGGTATATGTTTCATGTTGTTGGTGTGTGAGAGTTGAATGGGGTTATGACATATAAATGTTGCATTCGTCATCGCTGACGGTACCCAGTTTTTGATGAGTGTTGCTTTGTTTCACTACATTAAGGACTTTCATTCCACTTGACCTAAATACATTTCACCTTACCTTTGCCCACATTACAACCCTAAAAAGTCCTTTGATTCATGATTTTACATGTAAATTTTAGTGGTGGAGAAATGAAATGATATGCAAAGTTATGGACTGTCATGACCATGAATGGTGTTAAGTGTACCCGTTGATATACTTTAGTTAAATACATTTTCTGAGTCTACCATTAGATTGCTCAGTTTTTAAAGGTATTGAATGTTGATTGATCGTGAGTAAAATCTTGGAATGTTGAATTCTTGCTATGATTTTTGAAAGTCACTTATCTTTGGTTATGATTATATTGTCTTGGAAAATATGGGAATTGAGTAAATGTTTTTGGGTCTTTGAGCTTAATTTTAATGTTTTGCCCGAGGACGGCCAAAAGCTAAGAGTGGGGGTATTTGATATGAATGGATTTTGATATATTTTTATATGTTATTTCATTTGAATTTATTCCTATTTTTTTAGTTTAATTGCTCATTTTGTGTTCCTATTAATTTTACATGTAGATTTAATGATGGAATACAAATAGAAGATTAAAGTATGAAATTTTGAAGCCATTAGAAGCATTAAAGATGGTATCCAAAACAACAGCCCATGAAGAAAAATCCAACAGGAAAGGACAAGAAAAATAGCATTTAACACTAACATGCTTGCGTTAAACGTTAGCGTTTAATGCTAGCTACGTTAAACATATGCGAACAACGCTGGCATTGTAGCTAACGTTTAAGAGATCTAGCCGAGTGAGAATAAAAGGGGGCGAGGCTTAATTCTTCCCATCATACAACAATAGAGGGGAGAGAGGCGGCTAGAGTAGAAAACAGAGAAGGAGCTGTGGCTTGGAGGCTTGCGGCGTGAGAGATGAGTGAAGAGAGTTATGGGTAAAGAAGAGTTGCAAGAACAGTGGAGTGGACAAAAATCGTGAAGTTTATTGATACCATTGTGAACAATAGACAGAGCAAAAGCTTGCGATAGTGAGGTTTTTAGGGGGTCTTCGACTGGGGAAATGAGTAAGGGGTTGACACATTTTTCTTGAAATAGAACTATGGAAGTCTAAGATCCGAACACCGTTTTGGAGGTAATATCGACATCAACGACCTGGGTTAAGTATTTTTTATTGTTTTTTGTTTCTTTCTCTCATTAGAAATTGATTGTGCTATCCTATGTTAATTGATTTGGGTTTTGTGTATGGATAATAGGATTTTCATTATTATTCGGTTAATTGTGTATAAACCCATTGGGATTATGAAAGGATGATTTTAATACATTCATTGAATCGTTTGATTGCATACCCATTGCTAGAATTTCGATATAATCTGTAATTGTTATGTTGAAATTCATGTCTAGCGACTAACAATTAGTTATCATTAAGGACGACATGACTTAGGTTAAATGACGCATCATATGTGGTTGTTGTCTTGATTAATCAATTTTCCTAATTCTTAATGCTACCGCCTAATTAAATGTAGAGTTCGTATCCTAGGTTATTTGATGGTTAGGTTTAATCAACAATCGTATCTTGATTAAAAAAATCTAAGGGAAAACTTGGGTTAATTATTAACCCACGATTAATAGTTTCTAAGAGAGGTTTGAGAACAACAAATCAATAAAATATGCTTAATTAGGGTGTAGGCCCATATTGAACTAAAGAATCGGATCCTTACCGAATTCCCCAATTTTCGTATATTTTCTTTAATTTGTTTTTATTAGTTAGATTCATTTTGTTTTCTTATTCCAAAAGCCAAACCCTCCTATTTTTTCTAAACACTGATTAATTTCATTTCATAAGCTAACCGAACACTCCCTGTGGGATCGACTTAGACTCACCACTACTACAGTAGTAGTCTAGTTGTTTTATTTTGTCTAGTATTACGACGCGCCGGTTAGTGACAAAAAGACTCTGCCATAGACTACAATCATGACATTTGGGACATGATCGTGACAGAGAGGTATGATGTTGGCGTAGGCCACGATCATGGCCTACGTCGGGTAGACGCATAAACAAGAGGAAAAGTCATATTTCGAGAGATTTTTCGTGTCATTTTGACCCTAGAAAAACCCTAGGATTGGCAAGGTATTTAAAGAACGTGAAGAATACAGAGAAAGAGCTTTTGCATCAGCCAAATTTAGAAAATCTAGAGAGCTTATCGAGAGATTGAGGAAGGAAACAAAAGAAGAGAGATACGGAGAAGAAGCCTACATGAAGTACTGTTGGAGTTATCTAAATATAGTGCCATGGAAAGCAAATGTATTTACATGTACCTTAATCTTCTTCAGTTACAGTTTTGTAATGGAAACATTTATTATTAATAAAATAAAAGAGTTTGGTTTTAATGAGCATTATATATCTAGTCATACGATACAAAGATTCTTTTATAAGTAATATACATATACATAGAGATATATTGGAAACATGTATATTATTAGAATCTAAATTAATGGATTCACAGTTGAATAATCAAGTTGGTTGCTTAATTATAATTTAGACTGTAGTGTTGCGATTTATCTTCGTGTAAGTAAAGGAGTTTACTTCAAGGGAATGATGAGTTTCATATCATGATAGTA
>JAOTAY010019960.1:0-13880 GCA_025629805.1 Erythroxylum baracoense
GTATTCAGGTTGAAATGGATAAATGGATAGTCGAAGAGCGGAGCTGGACTAAAAAGGAGAGTTTTGAAGGCAAGTATGGGTGATGAATATGTGTCATAAGTATCCGACAGCTGTGGTATCAGAGCAAGCTCACGTCTTATGATGTTCTGCATGAGAGTTGGACTTCGAAAACGGGACCCAACAGTTGTGGTATCAGAGCAAAGAAGATAAACTGATAATGGTCAAGGTGTTGGAAATAAGCTCACGTATTATGATATTCTACATGGAAGTCGAGGTCCGGGTACAGGTCCCGACATTATGCATAAGAATGAAATGCAGCTCGTAAATTCCTAAATGAAATAACTCATATGACTTAATCTAACAGTTTAATCTCTTAGCAATTATAGGAGGCAGGATATTACAATTAAAGGCAACCCCTTCTCTCTTAGTGAACTCTCTAGAAACCTACTGAGCCTTAAACCGCTCAACTTTAGCTTAGGTGTCTTTCTTGGTCTTAAATAGCCATTTACAATTGACGTGTTTGCAATGTTGAGGCAAATTAATAAGCTCCCGTACCTTGTTATATTTTATGGATTGCAGCTCATCCTTTATTGCATTCGACCACAAATCTACATAATGTCTAAAAGTAGCATTTGTAAAAGTAATTGGATCCGTAAGATCTCCAACGTCATAGACTTGTTTACTTAAATAAAATAGGTAATTACATGAGATAGCAGGTCATCTCACTGTAATGAATTTTTGCAAATGCATTAGTTCTTGTACCCTAGGAACCTCTGTTTGTCAAGTATGGGCTCTTGTTCTTGCACAGACATGGTACTAAGACCTTCATCCATAGGACCTAACTGTATGTGTAATGCCTCAACATATACCCTAGAAGTATTATAACATGTTTAGGGTGAATTAAGAAGTGAATATAATGAATTAAGTTCATCTTAGTAAGAGATATAATGGTACTTAATGTAAAGACAAGGGTAAATAGGTAATTTGTTCATTTTGACATGAACATACCTTTGTAATTTGGCCATATCTTGGTCCATAGACGTCTGTAATTGGATAATTCTAATTGAAAATTAAGCTAGAGACATAGTTATAAAACTTTCATGAAGAAACTGAAATTTATTGTGCCTCTAATATTTTTAAATTTTGACTTGAAGTTGAGTTATAGCTGTTGTCCCCACTTTCAAACAGCCTGTAGTGTTTTAGAGTGTAACTCCCAATATAATTAACAAAATTACATGAAATTTATCCATTAAAATTTAAAAAATATGGGAATGAAATAAATTGATAAGATTGTAGGTCAATATTGGAAGTAAAGGAAGAAGAAGGACCAATATGCAACTTTTGTAAAGTTAACACATGGTCTAATTGGATTAAGACATGTGTGATCAATAATAATAAAGCATGTGTGAGTCTTGAAAGTTCTACAATGGGGATATGGAGAGGGGAGATGAACGATATTTTGGGGGTTCTAAGTTCAGATTTTTCTCCTCTCCATTTCACCTTCTTCATCCCATCATTTTTCATGGAAGAAATCAAGCCCAATCTTAGGTGGAAATCAAGGTAAAAGTTAGAGATTTTCTCTTCACCTTTATCTATTCTTACTTTGCTTATGAAGGAATGAAATTATAAGGTTAGAAGTGGGATTGAGAGTTATATTTTTGGTGTTTTTTGTTGGTGAGTCAAGCAAAGCCAAAGAGGAAGGGAAGGAACGACAATAAAAGACCAAATTTGTCAATTTTTAGGTTTGGGACTTCACTTAGTTGATTTCTATATTTGTGTATGACTAAATAGATATAAAAATTCACTTGGATGTTGAATTGTTGCTGGGATTATACTTTGGTGTTATTTTGGTGTTTTCTTTCATAGAATTGGTTGAATATGACAAGAGAGGATTGTGTAGTGGAATTCTGTTTAGGGTTTATTTGAGTCAGTCACATTGTTTAAGTCATGAATCAGGATAGAGATAAATATCTCTATAAGGGACTTTGACTTAATTGTAGCTCTATGACCTTGGAAATTTAGATCGAAAAAGGTGACCTGATGTTGCCCCTATTTTGGAGCAGCTTGTGATATTTTACTTGTATCTCATAATTTAGAAGTTAAAATGGTTTTAGTGTTGACGCTATGGAAACTATAAAAATAGGGGGAAAAATGTCTTGGGCACCTCGAGACCATGTTCTGACTTTTTCTATATGAATATTAAGGATCAAGTAGTGATATGAATGGAGATAGTGTCTATCATGATCATGGCATTGTTTTTGTTTCCGATTTCTATCGCATATTATCTGAACCTTTATGAATGTGTATGAAATTTTCAAACATCTATAACTAAATGAAATAGGACTTATCATATGTGTTGTGTGATTGAACATTGGAATTTAAGATTGAGCATAATACATTGCAAAGAAAATTTACATGTACATAAATGATTTGTATGCATATCCATTACTTATATGTGTATAGTATGATTATACAAGTGTGATTATGATACCCTTCTAATGGTAGTAAGCCATGAATGACATGTATGAATGAAAATATAGATTTTATGACTTCAAATGTATATCATATGGTTCGTTAATATATGAATTGTGGAACCTGCAAATGGTTAAAGAAAATGTTACATTGTCTGTTCTATTGTTTTAGTGGTGGATAGATGGGCATGTCTATAGGGTTACAGCGCAACTGCTACAGTTTGACACCACCAGTGTCCACAGTTTGATACCTTCGGGTATCTATAATTTGATATCTTTGGATATCCACAGTACCTGTTATCCACACCCAAAGAAAATGTGCAGGCTTAACGTATAACGTAAAGTAAAGAGATATAAATAAGAAATACAGCATGACAACATAAATAATTAGTATATGAATGAGCATTTGCATTTGTATTGATATTTTGTATCATTAAGTGTTGAATATCAATGTTTGAGGTTTGAAGTTGAACTTATGGTATATGAAAAGAATATTAAAACATGTTTGCATTATTTATTTGATTAAGTATGCCATCATTATTTATATTTGTGCGATGTTCATGAATGTATATGTTTGGCGGATGACTGCTGTGAGTGGTCATCTAAACTAAGTGTTCACCCCCCCCCACTAAGCTTTCAAGCTTAGCACGGGTGTTAATTCGTGTAGGTCCAAGTCATAGGAGTGAGGTATAGGGAACATCTGTAGAGACCAAGGCTAACAGATAGAAGAAAAACATACTTTTGGAATGTGTTTTTAGTTATAGATGATTGCACATGTAATTAACAAAGGAAATTGTATGTTTTCTTTTGGATTACCATGTAAATATAAAGATGTATTACTACTGTTAAATGATAATGTTAAGCGATGGGGAGTTTTGTAATGTTTATATGTATATCATTGAATAGAATTATTTACGTTGAATACGTGTACAAGAATTTGGTTGCTATGTGTATGGATGGTTGTAGGTTCTATATAGGGGATGTTATAGTATAAGTGGCAGATACTATGTAAATGTAGTATTTGTCCTGCTATCATTTAAAGGGTGAGAGGGCTCACCCTATTTAAAGACATCATTTTCCAGAAACTTAGTTGTTTTTGATTCTACTACTCAAGCCCCCTTTTTCTACAATAAAATATATAGCCTTTAGAGTGGTCAGAATATCTAGCTAAATAGCAATAAGTAGAATGAGTGTTCAATTTTCTTTCAAAAGGATTATACAACCATACCTCATTAGGGCAGCCCCATACACAAATATGTGCAAGGCTAGGCTTCCACCCTTTCTAGATCTCCAGGTAGGTTCGTCCTACTTTGCATTAACTTTATCATATCCTTTAGGGTGGGGTTACACATTTCAGTCACATCATTTTTCTCTGGACTACCTGATATAGAGAATTGAGTCACTATTCCAATTGATTCCACATATCTGGCAAATGGACCTTTTGTTGTCCTAAAATACCATGCTTGCCATAATACTTTCCTCTATGGTTATATATGACAATCTTGATGGATTTTCCTAATTGGTTCTCCACTTCAGCCTTAAAGATCTTGAATTTCTCAAGAACTTTAAACTTTTCCTTAAGCTAGAACACATACTCATAACGGGGATAATCATTAATAAATGTCAGAAAATATCTAGAATTTCATAATGTGGCTTTATAAGGTCCACTAATATCTGTATATACGAGATCCAATAAGTTAGAATCTTGAGTTCACCACTTTTTCTTTATTTTGGGAAACTTGCTTCTGCAATAGTCAATATATGTTTGTAGTTCATCAAAATCTAGAGGTGGGATAATGTTTTCGTTTATCAATCTCTCAACTCTATCTCTGAAAATGTGTCATAAGCTTTTATGCTACAACATGTATGACCTTTCCTTAATCAGAGGTCTCTTTCCAATAACAGGTTTAGCAATATATGAAGAAGCATGCATCTCATGAGGGGTGAGACACATTATATATAATCCATATGATAAGAAGGCAATATCGATATGTTTTGCATCGAAAAAAATTATAAAAAAGAAATATCAATGACAAAACAATAACCCTGCTGTCTAACATTGATACAAATATCAGATTCCGTTAAAAAGATGGTATATAAAATATGTCTTTTAGTACAAGTACAAACCCTGTATCGAGGTTCAAACATAAATCTCCTATAGAATGCACATCAACTTCTTCATCATTCCCAACTATTAGTTTCTCCTCCCCTTTAATTGGCTCTATTCTAGATATGAACCCTTAGCAATACTAGACTAACCAAATAGAACATGTGGAGAGGATTTGGATTTCTTTCCTTTATACCTTTGAGGCTTGACCTTGCCCTTTCCTTTAGTTGTTGCAATCGATGTTGTATGAGGAGTGTTCATCAGCTTCTCATCCTCTACAACACAACGGTCAATTAACACATTGAAGTCCCATTCCTCATCATGTGAATAATGCGTCATCACCAGAATACTAAACTCTAAAGGGAGTGTGCTCAGAGCCTGGTGAACTATGCAGACATCAGGAAGAGGAATATTTAGTGCCTTCAGTTTATTGTGGAGCAGACCATTTTCGATAAGTACTCCCTCACTCCCCCTTCTCTAGTGTACCTTATGGAGAATAATTCTTCCCGCGCTCTGTTTGAAAACATTATCTTTAAACTTTATTTGAGACTTTTATTGAAAAAAATCTCAATCAGAATGACTATTGTGCATCACTGAACACTGAAATTACTATATGAGATACAAAAACCTCAAGTATCTTCTTCATGTCAAGTTCGAAGCATGAAAATTCACTCAAAAAAGACTTTAGAAAGCCTTATTTCCTTTTTTTGGAGTGAAATTACCAATGTAATAAATCCAAAAAAATTAAAAACTCACTTTATGAATTCCCTGAACTTGAAAACTAACCCAAAGTGACTCTGGGTATCTTTATCGAAATTCTGAAAATTTTGATTTTTTTAATCTTGTAGTGCGTTGACGTTAGCAATCACTATAGTGCTGAAGTCAATAACATGCAAGCAGTGAGTCAGCATTGCGTATGCTAGGGGAATATGCGTGTGCTGCATGCACTACTACAGATGCGCTCGTGGATGCTTTTGGTGAGTATATCTCATACGCTGCTACAAACCCACTACCTCTAGATACGTCTGGCAGTACGTCGCATGCGTACCTAATCCAAATGGTGCAGATGCGCAGACCCTGTCTGGTGTGTGTCTAGCACGCATCAAACACACATCCTTCACCATAAGCGTGATGTCGTAGGATACATGGCTGGCGTGTGCACTGCACGCGTGCATCCCACCGCCTTTATTAGAAATATGTGCGTGTGCACATCACACGCCCCACATGCATCAACCATTGCTCTGTGCAACGTGTCAAACATCTGGCTAGAACATGCGATGCACGCGCTCACCTTACCTACCATCACCTGTTACTATTCACTTGTCATCACGTAATAGATATTCCCCTCTACTAGTGGCAGTCCAGGCAATATTTGGCAACTTTCGAGCTAATTTTTCAACCCATTTTTCAACATTAACCATATATATCACACTTTCAAGCATCAATACACAAGAAAAACTAAAAATGAAACTTTATTCTACCTTATGGAGAAAAATTAAAAATTCTTTATTTTTAATCACCCGATCACGTAGCCGCTCTGATACCATATTTAACACGTAACAGAAGCCTTAGTTATGTATCTCGGATTGAATGTAAAAGGAAAATACAAAGAAATATGAAAATACCTAATTTTATTTTCACAACTTTTAGAAGAGCTTTCTAAACTCGTAATAAGCGCGAATCCACCGAGGCATTCACGAGAGTTACTCATCGTAGCATGTTAAAGCCTTTCTATAAACGTGAATGTCTGAATGGGCTAGAGTATCTGTACATTCATGATTTGCTACAGCTGCTACAGAGGACCTTAACTTTCTATATATAGCATCCATATCGGGCTTTCCCATTATGTGCTCAATATGGGTCTTATTTATACTGACTGGGGTCTATTTTTCTCCTAGACTTTGGCGTGTTAACTTAGATCCTTTATTAGGACACTTTCTATTTTTATCTGGATCAAATTATGTAACTTAACTAATAAGTTATTGAAAAATAAAAAATTACAATTAATTGTTGTCCACTAAATCGGAAAATTTCTAACATAATACTGTATTATAATAATCCCATGGTACAAATTACATGGACTTAGTTGACTATATGTTAGAATTATGCTTAAATTACAATGTCAATAGTGTATATACACCTAGGATCTTCTTAAGAATAAAACATAAAAAAAATCTTCAACCCCTTTTATCTCTTATAGTCTTAGAACTCTCCACCATAAAATAACCAAAAGCTTCAAGTTAAAGAGGTCTTTTTCTAAACAAGTATAGTGCACTCCTACTTCAAAGCCTAAATCCACCAACACAAACAAAACACCAATGTCTTCTCTATCGATGAATACATTGGCTTTGTTTTCAAAGAAGTAGATTGTTCCACCATTGGCATAGATTCCAACAACACCACTAAGCTTGATGTAAGCTCAACTTTCCAATTTTTTTTTTAAACCTATCCCTATCCTCAACAATTGTTTCCCTACCTTACTTGATCACTACCGAGCTAGTCAATATCTTCATTTCCTTGTATGTCATTCCCATGCCTTGCTCCACCACCAACCTAACATTGGAAATCCCGGTTAACGTTAGTATAGTCCACTTCTACCGCCACCATTACTATTTCCATCCACTTGGGCCAAGAACCAAAAAAAAGTTTCAGGTTACAAAAGTGAAACCAAGCAGAATGCCATTTGAGATGTTAACCTCTAAACCCATCATCATAAATCAGACACTATGTTACCAAATATGCAATGACTAGTTTGAGGCTAAACACACCAAGAATAAGACAAGCAAGGAGAGGAAACTAGCTAAAATAGAGGAGAGTCTGGCACAGGAGAGAATACAAACCTGAACCTCAAAAGATCGAGGGAACAAAGAAGGTCAAAAGTGACCTCTATATTTTATAGAGTACAATGAAGTTTCTTAGGAAATTTGTGACATCTACTGCCATAGCCAAACACTATAAGGCATAACCCAGCTCCTAAAACCTAGTCCAACAATATAAATCCCAACCCAGCCTATAAAACCCAACTCAATATAAAAAAATATTTTAGTAAGCTCCTTAGTTAACTAAAGCTCAGTCTATTCAAGAAGCCTATAAAAAATAGTTCACACCAAATCCTTAAGAATCTTTTGTGTTTTAGAAAAAAAAATAGAAAATGGAATTGTGTTAGTGGACAACTTAAGTTTTGATTGGATACTCAGTGATATAGTTATTTGGATGATGCTCCTATATTATATGGCTTTACTCAAAATTGTGTTTGGTGCTACAAAATTGAATGGCGTGTAGCATGGAATGTTGGATGTAAATGTTAAGTCTTGCATGACTTGCATGTTACATAAACGCTATTGACACTTTATTTCGTTAGTTATTTGGACATTTTTATATAAATTATCCAAACTACTTGTAACTTGCCAATGTCTTTATCTTCTAAGTATTTGACGTCTGAAGAATATAAATATGTTGTAAATCCTTCAGAATTGTGCGTGTTATGTACTTCATTATTTTACAATAAAAGTCCCTCTGTTCGTATAATATATTGTTGGTTCCAACAACAAAGTTATTTTTGTTTCTCATTGGGGGAGTATTTTTACTGAATCAGGTGAGGAGACTTGATTGCATTATAGGGAAGAAATCGTTAAGATTTCTAGCTTAAAAAATAACCCTGTAATAGAATACAAATGGCTTAACTACAACACCAACAAATATAGTACCTATGAATTACATAAGTCTAAATAGCTTTTATATAATAAATGAGAATTTGATATATCTTAATGTTGTTTCTCAAATACCATATAAACTTATGAGAAATGGTAGAAATTATGCTTCTTGTAAATCTTAAATGACCAATTTGCTTTTTAACTATGAACTTTTTAGTTACGTTGATGAACTTAATCTTTTCCCATTATAAAAGGATCCTAGATATCTTATTGATACATCAAGATTACCTCAAACTTCATAGTATTCAAATTACTGAAAACAGTTTAATCAGCTTAACAATAAAAAAAGTACCATTTTAGGCTATGCCAAGAAACAATTAAAAGCAAGATTTGCCAATCGATTGAATACACGAATAGTTAACTCTTGTTTCCCTTTATGAAAAAAAGGGAAGGTAAGAGTGTGACCATATATATGAGCATAGTGAAAAGTTTGATGGATGATTTAGCATTTATTGCACACATTTTTAATGATTCACAAATATTGTCTTATACATTGATGGATTGAATGATGAGTTCAGAGAGTTAGAGTTATAACTCATGTTCATAAGATACTTATGTCCTTTATAGATCTTTACGAAGACTTACTTAATAAATAATTAATCCATAATCAAGGGAGTCAAAAGAAGAAGGTGAAGTATAAGTCACAACTCATTTTTACTTAAAAAGATCATAGTAATTGAGGAAGAAATCATGAAAGTCATGAAGACTATCATAGTAATTCTAATTACCCCACTTATAATTCAAATAACATTAGTTCTAAATAATGGAATTATAATTATTATGAAAGAAATCAAAACCAGCCTTAAATAACCTATAACTCTAGAAATATTAGTGGTAGACATTGGAATCATAACTATTAAAGACATAATAATCAGTCTCGTATTGTTTTCTAACTATTTGATAAACTAGTTCATAGTGTAAAAACTTACCAATCTCATGGGCAGCCTTCCTCTTACTCTACGCGACTTTAAGAACAAATGGAAGAAGGAAAATAGTCATCATAATAATTAGATACTTAACTTTGGTGCTAGATATCACATCATTTCTGATCGTCAAAATCGATCTCTCTGTTTAGATTATGATGGTAACGAGGAAAAAAAGGAAAATTATAGTCAGCAATGTTAATGCCATACCTATATCTCATATTGGTTCCTCTTGTATGAACTCTCATTTTATTACATCTACACTAGATAATATTTTATGTGTACCCTTGATAAAAAAGGAACTAATATTTGTTTCTCAATTTTGTAAACAAAATAACACCTTAATTGAATTATTTATTACTACTTTCTTATGAAGGATTCAAATATAAAGATATGTTTGATTAAGGGGTTGAGTAGACATAACTTGTATGAGTGGTCATCATTAACAGTTCATATCAAGTCATCTAATCTCAGTCCTTTTACCTTAGTGGCTTTATTGTCTTAATTATGATATTAGCATCTTGGTCACCCTTCTGTAATTAAAAAAATGAATAGTAATTATATTCCATCTTCTTCTACTTCTAAAAATTAAGTGCGTGGCTGTTGTCTTGGTAATAAAAGTTATAAGCTTCCATTTGCTAAGTTGTCTATCATTTGTGATAAACCATTTCAAGTTATATATCAGATGTCTGGGGACTTGCACCTTTGACTTCTATTGAAAACTTTTCCTATTACATCATTTTTCTTGACTACTTTATAAAACATACTTAGTTTTGGCCTTTAAAACTAAAATATAACATGTAAAAGATTTTTAAAAATTTTGCCAAAATCATTGAAAACTATTTTCACACCAAAATTATGACCATTTATATAAATGGTGAAAGTGAGCATGAATCAATTTCAAGTTTCCGTACTTAATAAGGCATCCAACATATTATTTTCCCACTATATACACCAAAACATGTTAGCTTTGTCAAACAAAAACACCCTCATACTATGAAAGATGGCCTTACACTTCTTACATAATTCCTATCTACTTTTTTGTTTTTGATCTTATACATTTCAAAGAGTTATATATATCATCATCAAAATTCCAAGTCCTATCTTCAATCGTGATACTTTATATCATAAACTCTTTGGAAGTGATCCAAAATATATGATTAATAGAGTTTTTGGTTGTCTTTGTTATTCATGGATCTGACCTCATAACACTCATAAATTTGAACTATGATCTCATTTATATGTATATCTAGGTTTCTCCCTATCACATCATTCCTCCATTTGTTGTAACACTACCTCAAAGCACATTTTTATTTGTAGATATGTTTTCTTTAAAGACATTTTTCCATTCCAAACTAAGTCCTTTTCAAATCTAAATTTCTCCATTTCCACCTTCTTTAAATATCTTTTAGAGTTCATAAATAAAAATCTTGATCAAGTCAAAACTCCTACTATAATTATCTTGACTATGCCATCTTACCTCATTATGTACCTCATTACAACTTTCCTATTTCAAACTTAAGTATCACTTCACAAGTTGTCCTAACTCCATTTTCACCAATTGTCGCTCCTTAAAATACTATAGCATAGATTAGTAGTCTAACTTCTCTGCCTAGAGTTATAATCTTATCCACTTTACCTAATAACATAACTACTTGTGATCTAGATCAACCTACAAAAACACAACTTTTGATATACATCACAAACAACCACATGCTCAATCCTTATGTATGGTTATCCATTCCATACATAACATCTAAAAAACTAAAAAATATTTTCCCATGCATGGGCCCTTTAATTTTTATCCAAGAAATGGAACCCGCCTTATTTACCCAAGCTCAAAAGCTTTCTTATTGATATGATGCTATAAGAGAAGAATTTTTATCTATAAAAAAATAACATGTGGACCTTTATCCCTCCCTTTCCTATATAAAACAATATCAGATGTAAATAGGTGTACAAAATTAAGAGGAGTTCTAATGGCTCCATTGTTTTCTATAAAGCTCGTATTGTAGCTAAAAGGGTTTCATTAACACCTTGCAATTGACTACACTGAAACCTTTAATCTAGTCATTAAATTTGCTACTATTCATCTTATACTTACTATCGCAATAAGTCGCTTGATTTTAAATCAATTGGATGTTAATAATTCCTTTCTACAAGGTAATCGTTCTAATTATGTTTTTAACTAGTAATTCCAAGGTTAACTCTTGATATGTAAATCATGTTTATTTAGTTTAAGAATGACTTTTCTCTCTTCATCTATAATATGGGAACATGTGCTATTTAGTTACTTGTGTATATAGATGATATTATATTTATGGGCAGTTAACCATACAAAATATGGGAGTTTACTACTTTCCTCTCTAATTGGTTCTCTCTTAAAGACTTAGGCCAACTCAACTATTTCTTAGGTGTTGAAACCAATAGTTCTTCCAAAGGGATATTTTTATCTAAATAACAATAGATCATTGACTTTTCCAAACATACCAAAATGCATAAATTCAAAGAGGTTATCACTCTACCTTCTCCTTAAACTTGATGATGGATCTCCTAAATATGATTGAAATAAGTATTAATAAGTACTTAGATCCCTTCAATATCTCACACTTATAAGACCTGATATTAGCTATACTATTAATAAACTAGCTTAATTTATACACAACCAACTTCTACACATTGACTTACCGTGAAAAGAGTCCTTCATTATTTTAAAGGCATACCTCATTATGGTATATTCCTCTCTGTTCATTCATCCCATACTCTTCATGCCTTTGTTAATGCTAATTAGGATGATGATGTAGATACACATCACTTTAAGTTTACCTATGTTGTCTTTCTTAGCCCTAACCCAAATACCTAGAGTTATAAGAAACAATCCACCATAGCTCAAGAGTTTACTAAAGTGGAATATCATTGCCACTGTAGCCACTACTGTTGAAGTCAATTGGTTGACTAATCGTATGAAAGAACTTGCCATCTCAATTTCGGTACCTCATATAATTTATTTTGACAATATTGAAACTAATTACTTATGTTTCAATCCTATCTTCCATTCACCTATGAAGAATATTTCCATTGATTTCCACTTTGTTTATGACCAAGTGTCTTATAAATAGCTTCACATATCTCATATTCATACTACAAACCAATTAGTTAATTCTCTAACTAAACCTCTTACGTGACAATAGTTCCTTATTTATCATTCCAAATTGAGTGTCCATTTTGGATCATTACATTTGTAGGGGCATACTAAAGATCAATCTTATACTATAACAGTCCTATGATTATAGTTGTATTGATTACATTGACTTAGCTAGGTTAGAATTATGCTTTAGTTACAATCTCGATAGTGTATACGAAAATGAATCTTTTTTAGAAAAGAGCATAACAAAAGCCTTCAACCTCTTCTACCTCTTAAGTTTCAACATCCTTTGGATTTTTAGTCTTTAAAAGCTAAATATTTCATAGTAAGGATTTATACTCTTAGCCCTTTTATTGGCATCGTATTGTTGGCTTGTTAACTGTATACTCTTTTGGTTAATTGTAGAATTTCTAATTGTTGCTTCAAAAATTCCAATAGCTTTTACAAGGTTCTAAAGAGGTTTTTTCATTTGCAAACTTGGTCCAAATTCCAGGAATTATTACTTCTATTCATTGTTTCCTACAGTATATAAGGCCTTCTTATGGCTATCTTGGTTGAAATTGTTGGCGCTATATGTAAAATATTCTTATGTTGAAATGAAAGTGATTAGATCATTTAAAATTTTACACATTTTAATTAATTGATATATGAATAATAAAATGATATTAAACATACTTAATTAAAAAAACATGGTTAATACTTATTATTTATTGTAAAAATTTAAAATTAAATTAGATAATCTCTCATTGTTTTAAGTTAGATTATAAAAGATGTAAATTTGATTCCTTAAAATATTACTTATATAGAGTTAGAAGATGATAAGAGGTATGTCAATTAATTAGTTAAAGTATCAACTCCTTTCATTAGCGAATAGTTCTAGATACTAATTATACCATACTTAATAAGCTTGTTGAAAAAATCAAATTCAACTTAGGATTACAAATATAAATATGAATCTACAAATTTTATTTGACTTAATTTTAAAACGAACGGCTAATTAATTGTAACTTACCTAAAAAACTCTAATATTCTTCCACTTGGGTAAAACTAATTAAGATTTACTATTTTTATAAAAATATTTTAAAAACAACTTTGATTGAACTGAATAATAAATTTAATAAGTTTACATACAGTTTTAAAAAATATCTCAATATAAAGAACTTAATTTAATGTGTCATCCATATTAGATCATGATTGTTAATATGTTATAGTCAGTATACAACTTTATATAATCACAAACATAAACATCTCACCAATTAAATTATATTCTATAGTGTCTTGTTGATAATATATTCATTAATTACATTATTATCATCATTTCATCCTTAAAGATTAAAGTACTTAACACATTTCGCACTACTAATGTTTTTTGTATTCTTGAATAATAGTATACTAGATGAGTTATCAAATTTAATTTTGATAGGCCTAGAAACTAAATCAATACTTGATAGTTTGCAAATTCAACATGTTTTTGGTCCCTAATCCTTTGCTTATTTGGAGTTTATTGTGCTTAATTATAAG
>JAOTAY010019961.1:0-13879 GCA_025629805.1 Erythroxylum baracoense
AAAATATAATTAATATTGGAAACTCTCTTGTGCAAAATAAATGAATAAAATAAAATAGTTTTATTTTATTTCATTTTATTTATTAAAAACAAAAAAAAAGAAGAAGGTCAAAAGGCGTGAGGTAAATGGTTACCTTGCTTTTGGTTTAGTTTTTGTATATAACGTTAAAACAATAGGAAGAGTGGTTGTTGGTTCAATTTTTGTCGTAGGACATTCAATATACAAAGTGAATAAAGGGATGTACCTTTTCACTTTGTATATTGGTCTTTTAAGTTTTAAACCGTTAAAACTTACGTAGAAAAAAAAACGAGGGGTCTCTCTCATTTTGTGACTTGAAAACTTACGCAGCTAAAAGTTATTTTTTTTTATGATTGTAACGTTTTAAATGTTAAAAACAAAACACTTACGAAGTGAAGAGAGGATAAGATACGGATGTTATTTTTGTTACATTGATATACGAAGAACGAATGAAACAATAGTATTACCAATGGAAGCAACCCACAATTGAAAATATACATATAGGCAAACTAATCACAAGAATCGAAACAGGACAGACCTGTAGAAGTGCAGAATCGCTCACTAGTCTTCTTTCCACATAATCTTCTTTCCGTAATTCTTCTTACCACCTACAACCTTCTGTCGTGTAACGTTAATTGTTTCTGGGTGCGCAGAAAGAACATCTGTCGTGTGTTTTTCTAAAGAGTTTCTATTTTCTCTATTTTGTTTTTAATTAAAAAATCGTTACCCACTTTGATTGGAAGAAAAGCTTATATATATATTTCAAAAACCCTCTCCTTTCTGCATAAGAAGTAACCGATAAGATTATACGATTTTTTATGCGATTTGTAATTCAAATCAACTGATTTTTCTATTTAATTTAAAATAAACATTTTTAATTAAAATAATCTGTTACTTATTTAAATTACAAATAACACACGTGCGGTCCAAACAATTAAGGCACAACAGGGATCGCAGAAAAAAATTAATAAGACTAAAATTATAATAGGAATCTATACAGGACCAGTATATTCTTATCTTAATTAATCATAAATTATTCCACTAAAAATTTATGATTAAACTCCTTATTAATTTTAACTTTCCACAACATAATAAATTATGTTCCCCACGTTAAGATTACAGATGCTTGTTAAATAAAATAAATTACTGACGATTTATTTAAATAACAGTTTTAATCTTTAAGATTGTCACTCAACTTATTTCATGTGTCAGATTAAAAATCTACCTTCAGGGTTTACACAATGAAACCTTATAAGCTTACTTAAAGTGCATCATCATTCTCTATACCGAGACATGAATTCCATCATTAATTAATATTTCTCAAATACAAATTGCATTTGCTCAATTCGCTGAATATTATTGTCCCGATAATTGAAACTCACTCTATAATGAATTAAAGCACAAGACAAGGTATATCAACTCATATTAACTAAATCAAGATTAAGAACATAAATCTTATTTCTAATGTCCTCAAGAATATGTTTTAATAGTCAGTATAAAACAACCATTCTCAACTTGGTCCAGTTAGATACATACAAAATGAACTAACACAATTATTATTAAATATATGTTGAAAATTTATACATATTATGCAAATATCCAATTGAATAAAATTAAATAATTGTTCAAAGAAAAAACATCCAAAGACTATACTATTACATTTGCATGGTTAATAGTATACATCTATCAATCTCCCACTTAAACTCATAACCATGCATCTATTATTTTAACTCCCATTCCTTCCATGTGACTATCAAAAGTCTTTGCTGGTAAGCTCTTTATAAAAGGATCAGCCAGGTTGGTTTCTGATGCAATCTTCATCACCACCACATCACCCCTTGGAACTATGTCTCGTATCAGGTGATATTTTCGCTCAATGTGTTTTGCCCTTTTATGGCTCTATGACTCCTTCGAGTTTGCAACCGCCCCACTATTGTCACAATAAAGTGTAATAGGCGATTGAACTGCTAGAACCACACCCAGATCCATTAGGAAGTTCCTAAGCCATACTGCTTCCTTGGCTGCCTCAGAGGCTGCCACATATTCAGCTTCCATGGCGGAGTCTGCAACACAAGTTTGCTTAATTCTCCTCTAACTTATGGCTCCACCTCCCAGGATAAAAACATTTCCTGAGGTAGATTTCCAAGAGTCCTTGTTAGACTGAAAGTTTGTATCTGTATAACCTATGGGTACAAGTTCTTCTGACTGGTAAACCAACATATAATCTCTAATTCTTTTTAAGTACTTGATTATATGTTTGACTGCAGTCCAATGTTCTTATCCAAGGCTAGACTAAAATATGCTAACCATGCCAACAGTAAAACAGATATCAGGTCTAGTACATAACATTGCATACATGAGGCTTCCTACTATAGAAGCATAAGGAACTACCTTCATGCTCTCTATCTCTTCAGATGTCTTAGGACATTGATCCTTAGATAGAGCGATTCCATGTCTGTAAGGAAGAAAACCCTTCTTGGAATTCTGCATGTTGAAACGAGCAAGAATAGTATCAATATAAAGTACCTGTGACAAGCCAATCATCCTTTTCTTACGATCTCGCATAAGCTTGATCCCAAGAATATGAGCAGCTTGTCCCAAGTCCATATCAAAACGCTCAAATAGCCAGTCCTTAACAGAAGTCAACATACCTACACAATTTCTTATAAGCAGAATATCATCCATATATAATACCAGAAACACTACCTTCTTAGCATTCCACTTCTTATACACACAAGACTCATCATGACACTAATCAAAACACAAAGTTGTGATTGACTGGTCAAAACAAATATTCCAAGACCTAGAAGCCTGTTTAAGTCCATAAATGGACTTATTCAATTTGCATAGAAAATGTTCTTGGCCATTAGCAATGAAACCCTCTAGTTGCTTCATATAGATGCATTCATCAAGACTTCCATTTAGGAAAGCCGTCTTGACATCAATTTGCCAAATTTCATAATCCAAATGAGCTGCAATGGATAGAAGAGTTCTAATAGACTTAAGCATGGCTACCGGTGAAAAACATTCCTCATAATCGATCCCTCATTTCTGAGTCTACCCTTTCGCAACAAGCCTTGGCATATAAGTTTGTACTTTACCATCTACACCCCTCTTTTTCTTACAGATCCACTTACATCCGATGGGTTTAACCCCTTCAGGTGGTTCTACAAGTTCCCAGACTTGATTGGAGTACATAGACTCCATCTTAGAGTTCATAGCTATAAGCCATTTATCATCATCTTTATCTTGTAGTGCATCGTTATAACATACTAGTTTGGTATTCAGTTCTTCAGGGATTCTGTCAAATGCTTCTCCCAAAAGTGTATATCGAACTGGTGGTCGTCTTATTCTCCCATTATGATAAAGTACTACAGGTTGTTCAGCCACACAAGCATCTTGCTGTAACTGTAAGGCTGGCAAGTCTATAACTGGCGGGACCACATCCTGGTCATGGTCAAGAGCCTCAACATGTCTGTCATTACCAATAAGCAATGAAAAATCAGGGACTCCTATTTCTTGTTCTTATAGATTTGGATTAATAGCTACTGCGTCAATCCCAACATAACTCTTACTACTGTCGAGCTATAGTGGAATGTTAAGAACTAACTCTTGGGGCAGATGTTGAGCTTGTAGTCTACTGACATTGCTCCCACGAAGACGAGGCAATGGAATGTCAGCTCCGACCAAGAATGGTTCAGGTTCATGTTCTGTGGGAAATGGTCTAGCTGGTATGTTTTCTCCTCTCAACTCACATAAGGCTAATTGACTTTTGGGAATATGGTTTACAATATAGTCCTCCTCAAGGTAATGTGCATTGGTACTAACAATGATCTTCTTATCCTTAGGACTATAAAGTAAACCACCTTTCATTCCTCTAGGATAGCCAATAAAGAAACATAACTCTGATTTGGATTCCAGCTTATCTACTTTCCTTTTAAGCACATGGGCTGGGCAACCCCACATCCGAACATGTCTTAGACTAAGCTTATGCCTAGTCCACAGTTCTGTAGGAGTTAGAGGTACTGACTTAGAAGGAACTAAATTCATAATATATGCTGCTGTTTCAATTGCATATCCCTCGAAAAAAATTGACAAATCTGAATAACTCATCATTGATCTAACCATTTCCATAAGTGTCCTATTTATCCTTTCTGTTATACCATTCTATTGTGGCATACTAGGTGCAGACAATTGTGAAGTAATTCCTTGTTCTGATAAATAAGCAATGAATTCCTTATAGAGGTATTTGCCACCACGATCAGATCGTAGTGACTTGATATATTTTCCACGTCGCTTCTCCGTTTTTGCCTTAAATACTTTGAATTTTTCAAAGCATTCAGACTTACGGCGCAATAGGTAAATATATCCATACCTTGAGTAATCATCTGTGAAAGTCACAAAATACTCAAAATCACCCCTAGCTTGGACACTCATTAGGCCACACAAATCAGAATGAATGAGTTCTAAAACATCATTGGCCTTATTACCTTTTAAGGGAAAAGACCTCTTAGTTATTTTACCTTCTAGACAGGATTCACAGGTTGGTAGTGCCTCCACTTTCAATGAACTCAAAGGTCCATCTTTGACCAACCTAGAAATTCTATCTAAGTTAATATGACCAAGTCTTAAATGCAAAGATAAGTGTTATTGAATTTAATAGGACGTTTTCTTTTTAATGGTACAACAACATCAAAGTTATTTACTTCATAATTAAGTTGCAGTTCAGGTGTATCTTTAAGAATAAATAGATCATCCATTAAGCAGCCAGAACAAATGAATTGTTTTCTAAATTTAATAATGACATAATTATCATAAAATTCATTAAAACAATCTGAATATCCGTTCTTACTCAAACTAGAAACAGAAATTAAATTCCTTCTAATTGAAGGAATATACAAAACATCCCTTAACAACAATGTTCTATTATTCTTAAAATTTAAAATAACATTCCCTACAACTAAAACTGCAACTTTGGTTCCATCTCCTAGAAAAATGCTCACTTCTCCTTCATTTAACTGGCATGTTACTTGAAACCCCTGCAAAGAATTGTAGACATGATTAATGGCACCTAAGTCTACACACCATTGGAGTGTAGTTAATACCGCTAAACAAGTTTTAACAACCAGTAAATAAAAAAGAGATGTACCTTACTTTTTTTTGGCTATCCAAGTTGGACATTGTTGCTTCCAGTGACTTGGTTGCTTACAGTGAAAACACTTGCCTTTAGGCTTTTTCGCAACACCATTTGCACTATTAGCTGCACCATTTATTTTGGGCTTAAGCTTGTGCGCCTTTTTCTTCTTACCCCTTTTCTAGGAAGATGAAGAACCTCGCTCAACATTAAGCACAATAGGTGCAGCTCCTTGCTTGATAATAATTTCAGCAGCTACCAGCTCATTCAACAACTTAGACAGAGTAAAATCCATCTTATTCATGTTATAGTTCAAACGAAACTGTTGAAAACTGACTGGCAGAGTGTTCAATACCATCTCAATCTGAGTAACCTTATCAACCTCAGAACCAAGAACCTCCATGTCATTCAGAAGACTTATCATCTTCAAGACGTGGGTTCTAACAGGAGTTCTTTCCTCCATTTAAGAAGTAAGAATCTCCCTAAGTGCATTCTGCTTGGCTGCACTAGTCTGGTCTCCAAACATCTCCTTAAGATTCTCTAAGATGTCATAAGATATGTCCATCTTCTGATGTTGATGTTGCAAAACATTTGACATAGATGCCAAAATGTAACATCACGTCATCTCATCAGCTTTAACCCATTTCTGGTAAGCCTTGGTAACCTCTTCAGAGGCACCCTCACTGGGTTTCTCAACACACACCTCACTAAGCACAAACTTGTACTCTTCAGCAGTAAGCAAAATGTCCAAATTCCTTTTCCAGTCCACATAATTAGCACCCTCAAGCTTGTTTTGGGTTAGGATGTTGGCTAGGGGATTGAAGGATGACATATTAAACTTAGATTAAGCATAATAACAATATAACATTTTCTAAATTTTTAACACATAGTTGAATAAAACAATATGACCTTAAAATTCACTTATGCATATTTGATATTCATGAACAACAATCTCGATGGGAGAATTAAATGAACCATATGTCATGCATAAATAGTAAAATTAACTGACATGCACTACTCAATGGGAGAAACATGCCAGAAAACTATTATAAGTGAAAAAACCATTACATCTAGTCCATGCCCCTAATTAAATTACTCAGATGGAGAATTAAAATAATACAGACCAAACTAGACTAGATCCAGTGATACACAAACACATATCATCTTTCGATGGGAAAGAATATGCAAGTAGTCACAACTAGTAAGTAATGGAAAAATTCACAAAGAATTTAATTTGCAAAGAAAAAAATATATTTCTAGGCCATTTTCCAAAATTAAGAAATATTTTAGATCATTTTACAACAAAACAATAACTTTCTGGTTTAAAATGAAAATTTCCGGACTTGTTTGAAAAACCTAGAAACATCCAGGGCCTAAAAGGAAAAATAAGGACCTATTTATAAACATAAAATTTTCAGGACCATTTAGAGCTTTTTTTTCGAGGTCTGTTTAAAAAATTTTAAAACTTGAAGGAACATCCAAAAAACTTGCCACTTCATCGTCTACCTCACGATGGAAACAAAACCAGTTGATGAATTTTTTTAAAATATGAAACATATGTTTATGTGTGAAAACTGAAAGAACATACGTATTTATACAAGAGTGAAAACAGAAAATGATTTACAAGATTTCAAGTTTCACGTTAAGCAACAAAATGATTTTCTCCATTCTCCACATAGATAAATCATTTTCCATTTTTCAAAATAGAAAAAAGAAACAACTTTCATCTGTTGAAGAACAAAAATGTTTTGAATGAAAACTAAAAAAACGTCGTTCCGAAACACAAAAACGTTTTCCCGAAATACACAAACATATGCTTTCATGGCAACATCTAAAAGAACAAACCATAAACACAATTCAGGGGAAAAAAACAGGCCACCTATATACATATTTCTAGGTCTTTGATACCAATTGAATGAAACAATAGTATTCCCAATGGAAGCAACCCAGGATTAGAAATATACATACAGGCAAACCAATCACAAGAATTAAAAGAAGACAGACATGTAGAAGTGTAGAATCGCTCACTGGTCTTCTTTCCACATAATCTTATTTCTACAAATCTTCTTATCACCTACAACCTTCTGCCGTGTAACCTTAATTGTTTCTGTAACCCTTGTTTCTAGGTGGGCAGAAAGAACATATCGTGTGTTTTTCTGAAGAGTTTATGCTTTCTCTATTTTTTTAATTAAGAAACCATTACCCACTTTGATTGGAAGAAAAGCTTATATATATATTTCGAAAACCCTCTCCTTTCCGCATAAGAAGTAACCGATAAGATTATACGGTTTTTTTATGCAGTTTGTAATTCAAATCAACTGATTTTTCTATTTAATTTAAAATAAACATTTTTAATTAAAATAATCTGTTGCTTATTTAAATTACAAATAACACACGTACGGTCCAAACAATTAAGGCACGATAGGAAAAAATTAATAAGACTAAAATTATAATAAGAATCTATATAGGACCAGTATAATCTTATTATAATTAATCATAAATTATTCCACTAAAAATTTATGATTAAACTCCTTATTAATTTTAACTTTCCATAATATAATACATTATGTTCCCCATGTTAAGATTACAAATGCTTGTCAAATAAAATAAATTACTGACGATTTATTTAAATAACAATTTTAATCTTTAAGATTGTCGTTCAACTTATTTCATGTGTCAGATTAAAAATCCACCTTCAGGGTTTACACAATGAAACCTTTTAAGCTTACTTAAAGTGCATCATCATTCTGTATACCCAGACATAGATTCCATCATTAATTAATATTTCTCAAATACAAATTGCATTTGCTCAATTCACCGTGTATTATTGTCCCGATAATTGAAACTCACTCTTTAATGAATTAAAGCACAAGACAATGTATATCTGCTCATATTAACTAAATTAAGATTAAGAACATAAATCTTATTTCTAATGTCCTTAAGAATATGTTTTAATAGTCAGTATAAAGCAACCATTCTCAACTTGGTCCAGTTAGATACATACAAAATGTACTGACATAATTATTATTAAATATATGCTGAAAATTTATACGTATTATGTAAATCTCCAATTGAATACGATTAAATAATTGTTCAAAGAAAAAAATCCAAAGACTATGTTATTACATTTGCATGGTTAATAGTATATATCTATCAATGAAAAGAGACAAAAGTTTAAAAAAGAAGTTTTAAACTTCTTTATTGTTCTCTATGTTTAAAATAAAAACAAGAGAGAAAGAGACAAAGTTGTTTGTTCCATTCTTGAAGAAAGAGTTCTTCAAAATCTTCTATAGCCATATCAAGTGTTGAAAGTGGTGCATAGAGACTTCGTATTTTCGAAGTTCATTATCAGTTAATCCTCACAAATTCCATGTATTTATTTTTGCCTATTCTTTTCATTAGTATGAATATTAAACACAATAGATCTACAAAGGATTGCAATTTTTTTTATTTCCGCTACGTATGCGATCTTTCAATTTGTATCAGAGTCAGTGTTTGCTTTTACGTCATACTAAAAATCTACAATTGTCGTTAGGCAAATTAAAATGTTTTATTTTTGATAATTGTTATCATAAAAAGTAAATGCATGGCATTTGATATGCTTACGGTTTGAATACATGGTGTAATAGAAGTTCTTAAAACATTTGGTTATAGAGGTGTTTAACAAAGTTAAATACATGGTGTAATAGAAAGTTTTAAAAGCATTTGGTTAAAAAGGTGTTTAACAGATGTTGTACGCATATATGTATTTGGACAAATATTGTTTGTTCACGGTAAACTTGTTAAAGGCCATTGGAAAATAGTGATGTTAAATGCATTTGGACGGACGATTATTAATATGCATGAGTTTATATTGTTTTTTTACATGGATACAGAAACAGAAAAACTTACATGTTCATTTAATATGAATGAGTTTAAATTGGTTTTCACGTGGATACAGAAACAGAAAAATTACAATATGCCTGAGTTTATATTGATAAACGACTTTATTGTAATTGTTATTTGGAAAGGTGATATGATCACTAGTATTATTAAAATTGTTTTAATAACATGAAATCTTGACCCTTTAAACTTATTGAGTTTATTTTGATATAATATATGATATTTTATCAAAAAGGATTTTCCACCCAAATAGATTATAATATTTATTTTTGTTTACAAGATATGGCCTGATAACCAGGTGACTTGTAGTTCAAGGATAAATAATATTTTCTATAACATATGATGCATGTGTGAGGAAAAATTACTTAATTTTATATTTTTGGCCTAGACTACCTAAGGAGTATAATATTAATTAATTCTCCGTCACTTAGATGGATAAACTCAACTATACTAATAGGAATGACCTGACAACTAGGGGACTGTATAGTATTGAGCCTACTACAAATTTTATATGATAAAATAGGTAATTTATCACTCTTTAATTATGCAAGAGTAACGACTTGACAACCAAGGGGCTCATTTATGTTTTAAAGATTTTATATCATTTAAATAAAAGTCCATATCTTAATGATATATGATTGTGTTCTTATTTTGGTGTTTTTCTTTTTATTATTAGATTTCTCAAAATGTCTACTATATCGCTGCGAAACATTCTTAATGCTAACAATCTAGCTGGTAACAATTTTGATGATTGGTACCACAATATGAGAATTGTTCTCATGCACGAAAAACTTATCAATGTGATTAATAAACCTGTAAAGGAGGCTCCTCCTGAGGAAATTGATGATGCTAATGCATTAGATGCATATTTTAAGTATAATGAAAAAAGTACTAATTCCAAGTGCATTATTCTGACAGCAATGAGTTCTGAGCTCCAAAGACAGCATGAAGGTATGAATCCTCCATAGATTATTGAGCATCTTAAGAAGATGTATGGGTCACAAAGTAGGACTGCTAGATACTAGTTATCTAACTCCCTATTTAAGTCTGGGCTGAAGCCCAAATCTCCTGTGGGACCTCATGTTCTTAAGATGATTGATCTTATAGAACAACTTGAGAAGTTAAGGTGTTCACTAAGGAAGGAGCTGTCACAAGAATTGATCTTACAGTTTCTTACTAATATTTTTTCACCGTTCATTGTTAACTTTAACATGAACAAGTTGGACTGTGATCTTCACGAAATGCTCAACTTGTTGATCAATTATAAAAATCAAGTAGCATCGTCTGAGAAGGTGAAAGTGTTAGGGTCTGTGAACCTGATTGGTAACTCTTCTAAGTGTAAGTGGAAGGGCAAGAAGAAGCCCAAGAAAAATCATCTTGCACCCAAGGGTGTTTGGAACAAATCCAAAGGTAAGGAGAAGAAAGTTGACCAAAAGGATGCTGAATGTTTCTTCTGTACAAAGAAGGGACATTGGAAGAGGAACTGCCCAAAGTATTTGGCTACTTTGAAAGACAAGAAATAAGGTGGGACATTTATGAAAAATGTTTTCATGATTTCTTTAACTACTATTGATTCTACTAAATGGGTATTAGATACCGGTAGTAGCTTTAACATCTGCAATATGTCGCAGGGTCTAAGGATCAGTAGGAGATTAAAGAAGGGAGAAGTAAAGCTACAAGTTGGGAATGGAGCAAAAGTTGCTGCCCTAGTTATAGGAACTCTTTCTCTTGTTATGCCTACGGGAAAGACTTTATTGTTAGAAGATTGTTATTATGTTCCTAAATTTGTTTCGAACATTGTTTCCATTTTGTCATTAGACAAACGTGGATTTCATACAATCTTTAGGACTAACCAATGTGATATATTTCATAGTGATGAATTATATGTAAGTGATTATTTACAATATGATCTCTATGTCTTACCTGAAATAGTTGTTTATCTAATTATGAATATTTCTGGTCAAAAAAGGAAGAGAGGTAGTCAAACAAATCAAACTTACCTTTGGCATTGTAGACTTGGTCATATTGGAGAGAAAAGAGTAAACAAGTTGCATAAGGAAGGATGCCTTGGTCAATATGAATATGAATCATATGAAACTTGTGAATCTTGTCTTAAAGGCAAAATAACCAAATCTCCTTTAAATGGAACTAGAGAGAGAGCTAGTAAACTTTTAGGACTCATACATACTGATGTATATGGGCCTATGAAAGCTTAAGCTAAAGGTGGATATTCTTATTTTATCATCTTCTCTGATGATATGTCAAGATATAGATTTGTGTATCTTGTGAAACACAAGTCTGAATCATTTAAAATGTTCAAAAGATTCTTTAGTGAAGTTCAAAAACAGACTGGTAAGAGTATAAAGGCACTAAGATCTGACAATGGCGGTGAGTATCTTAGTGATGATTTTGTTGATTATCTAAGGCAAGATGGAATCTTGTCTCAGTGGGCTTCTCCAAGAACACCACAACACAATGGTGTTTTGGAAAGTAGAAATCGAACTTTATTAGATATGGTGAGATCCATGATGGGGTTCACTGATCTTCCTATCTTCCTATAGGGATATGCTTTAGAAGCTACTGCCTATTTATTAAACAAAGCTCCCACTAAAGCAGTCATTAAAACTCCATATGAGATATGGAAAGGATGTAAGCCTAACCTAAAATATTTGAACGTTTGGGGTTGTCCAGCTTATGTCAAGAGATTGTTACTAGATAAGCTTAAAGCGAGGTCTGACAAGTGTAGATTTGTTAGCTATCCCAAGGAAACTATGGGATACTATTTCTATCACCCTTTTGAACACAAAGTGTTTGTGACCAGAAATGTAACCTTTTTAGAAAGGGAGTTCCTTAATGAAGGAAGTCATGGTGTAGAAATAGATCTTGATGAAATTCAAGACGAGTCAACGTAAGCTTAAGAGCATCAAATGTATGTTGAGCAGCCTTTACTTGATTTCTTAAAGTTGACATAAAAGGGTACCGGCCTTAACCATTGAGGATAATGGACTGGTTAATGAACCTATCCAGGAACCAGTACAACAACAAGATCAAATAGAGGAAGAAACTATTATACATGAGCCTCTTAGAAGGTCTACTAGGGATTGTCGTGCACCAGATAGATTAAACTTAATAATGCAAGGTGACGAGGATAATCATATTGATGATTTCCTACATATTGATGATGAACCTAAGACTTACAATGACACTATGGGCCATGGAATTCGAGTTAGAATCCATGAGAATCAACAAAGTATGGATTTTGGTTGATCCATCAAAAGATATAAGACCCATAGGATGTAAATGGGTATTTAAGAAAAAGATTGGAGCAGATGGGAGGGATGAAACCTATAAAGCCCGTCTTGTTGTCAAGGGATATAATTAAAAGGAAGGTATTGATTATGATGAAATATTTTCCCTTGTGGCAATGCTCAAATTTATTCGGATTCTACTTGCTATAGCTACATATTATGATTATGAGATATGGAAAATGGATGTGAAAACAACTTTTCTTAATGAAGAGCTCAAGGAAGATGTCTATATGACTCAGCATGAAGGTTTCACATTGCTATCTACTCCTAATAAAATATGTAAGCTACAAAGATCCATTGATGGATTGAAGCAAGCTTTAAGAAGTTGGAATATTCGCTTCAATACATCAATCGCAAAGTTTGATTTTGTTAGATGCGAAGAAGAGCCATGTATGTACAGAAGGTTAGTGGGAGCATAGTTATTTTCCTAGTGTTGTATGTAGATGACATATTGCTAATAGGAAACGATGTACCTGTTATGCAAAAGACAAAGATTTGGCTATTTGAATAGTTCTCCATAAAGGATTTGAGAGAAGCAACTTACATTCTTGAAATCAAGATCTATAGAGATGCATCAAGGAAGTTGCTAGGACTCTCTCAATCCATGTACATTAATACTATCTTAAAAAGGTTTCACATGGAAAATTTCAGAAAAGGCTATTTACTAATAGGCACTGGAATTTCTCTTAGTAGGGAGGATTGTCCTAAAACCCTAGAAGAAAGAGAGCACATGAGTAGGGTCCCAAATGCCAGCGCAGTGGGAGCTATCATGTATACCATGACATGTACAAGGTCCGATTTAGCCTACACGCTAGGAATAGCAAGTAAGTATCAAGGTAACCCAGGTGAGGAACATTGGAAAGTGGCTAAAACCATCCTTAAGTACTTGACAAGAACTAAGGACCAATTCCTCATATACGGAGACTATGAATTAAAGCTAATATGTTATATTGATGCTAGCTTTGCATCAGATAAGGATGATAGCAAATCTACCTCTGGTTATGTTTTCACCTCGAATGGAGGAGCAGTGAGTTGGAAAAGTTCCAAGCAAGATACTATAGTTGATTCAATTACTGAAGCAGAATACATAGCTGCATCCAATGCAGCTAAGGAAGTTGTTTGGATGAAAAAATTCTTAACTAACCTTGGTGTGGTTCCTTTGATAAAGAAAGATGTTCCTTTATTGTGTGACAATACCGGTGCTATTGCACAAGCTAAGGAACCAAAGTCACACCAAAGATCCAAACATGTTTTACGAAAGTTTCATCTAATTAGAGAAATTATTGAGCATAATGATGTTGAAATTCAAAAAGTTGAAGGAAAAGAGAGTGTCGCAAATCCCTTCACTAATGCGCTTAGATCAAAGGAGTTTGATAAGAACAAGTGAAAAATAGGATTGAAGTTCATGACCGATAAGGTCTCGGTCAAGTGGGAGATTGTTGGAATTATGCCCATGACCCAATCGTTATGTAATTGATTGAACACATATGCTTTGTAATTATTAACTTTGTTTAATAACATGGCAAATGATTATATT
>JAOTAY010019962.1:0-13878 GCA_025629805.1 Erythroxylum baracoense
CTATTCACTACTGCATGAGCATGAGATGTGGTGATTTACCACACCTGGACCCGTTTCTTTGGTCCGACCCGTTCTCTAGAAACGGGATGTTACATACCTAGCCATCGCTTGCTCATATTTAAACAACCTATCAATCTATGATCATCAAATATAGCTTATCCTAGGCAAGCCATAGATTCACTAATTACACAATTTATTCACAACCTATTATCAACCAATCCTTATTTAACTAACACATCTTTTTCGAATTAACAAGCGACACACCTCATAATACGTAACAAAATAAAAAAGCGAAACACCTTATACTTTGTTCATTATTTGTGAAATAAAAATAAACACAATTCATAAAATTTAAAAATCTATAAATGTAATTATCAATCATTAATTAAATTAATGATTAGTTCAAAATATTATTCACTATATAATAATTTATTAATAACAAAAGAATTATTCTAAGAGTACAGTCTAAGGTTATCCTTACCTGAATTTTGGACTCAAGTAATTGATAGTCAAATTTACTCCTTAATCTGACCTTCAGACCTAGACATTACAAAATCTTATTAGAATAATTTAGTTTTAAAAAAATTGAACTCAATTTCACTTAATAATCCAACATTCTTCCCTTTTCTATTTTATTCTTAATTATAAAAAATATCCTTACTAAACATAACCACCATAATTACTAAAATGCCCTTAACTATTAAAAGTCCTATTTTACCCTCATTTATTTTTATCAATACAAAAATACCCTTCTTGGAATTAAATTTCAATTTTACCTTTAACTTTTTACGTTTCCTATTTTGCCCCTTGATACAACCTAAAATTTCCAAAATTACCACGTTCTTCACCCTCTCCTTTTCCCTTACCTCCTCTTCTTTTCTCATTTTCTAGCCATCTTTTCTCTAATTTTATCTTTCCCATGACTTCAATTTATTGTCCTAACCATTCACAATATACATTCCAATTGTAAACTAGTGTAGGATGACTAAAACTCATTGTAAAAAGCATATAATTGTTGCTAAAATTTTACCTAAGTGAAGTCTATACCTTTCTAAGCGATTTTGTGGTTGTTGATCTCCACAATTTTCTCACAATTTGCTGCAAAAAAAAGAAGAAGGAATACATAAGAAAATTTTCATATGCAGGAGAAAGAAGATGCATTTACACACTTACTAGTTGGAAAAATGGAGAGGAAAATAAAGAAAAAAAGTTGATTTTTTGTTGGTGTATAATTTTACAGCTGCTGACTTCTATTTATACCCCTCTATTTAATTATTTTATGGGTTGGCTTAGTTGGTTTAGGCTGGGCTACTATGTTGATTAGTTAATGCTAGGATGCTTTTGTTTCCTTTTGAGGGCTTTACAATAGGCATCTTTCTCATCGGGTTGACCATTAAAAGGGGAAGTATATTAATATCATGTCTCATGATTTGCAACGATAATTGGGTCAGAAGACCATCTACAAGGTGTCATCTCATCTCTGTCTCATCAACTTTTGAACTTGTCTTTTAAGATCTTTTATGTTAGTACTAAGAATGATGCTTGTATTCCCAATCACTACCATTGTACCTCTAAAAAAGCTTATGTCTATGCATTTTTGACATCATCCTTTTAAAACCAAATAAAAAATATAGGAATCTAGAGGAAGCATATTTGTAAAAACTGTACTCAAAGGTAAGGCATTTCTCTAGTTCCTAAAGGCTACCACAAAAGTAGTTAAAGAACTTGTATTTTAGACATGAGAGTGGCAAGTAGCCATCCATTTTAAATTGAAATATAATATAAAAGGTAAATTAGTAATTTCTAATTATATAAAGATAAAATAGCAATATCATAATGTTGACTAATCTTTTATGTGAACTTTTTTTCTTGTTCATAATTTTTCATCTTTTTCTTCTATTATTAGCTACAAAAGGAGAAATGAGAGTGTGTTTGTTTCTTTTTCTAAATTTTTTGGCCTGATATCAAAAATAATTTACAAAACATAGTTATATTGACTTTTATACTATTTCTTGTTTCTAAAAAGTGGTTAACCACAACACTTTAAAGAAACACAATTTTAACGATTTTAAGACTAACAATTTTTTTAGCTATTTTTATTATATTTTCGTTTTCATTGTTACTAATCTTTTTCTTTCTTATTTGTTTTTACTCTTTCTTAAATAGAGTCATTTTTTTCTTTAACAAGGATGTTACATGCTTAAGTTGATATTGAGGGACAACAAAGATGAAGTAATAACTTGCATTACCTTTAACATGAAGATAATATTTGAGAACTTGGATATTGATGAATGAGCTAAATATGAATCTTGGAAAGCTTCAATAATAAGCTATAAATATTATGTAGATAAAAAAACACCAAATATATTACCAAACAAAACAATACCATATGTATGTACAAAAAAATACTAGCATCTTTAACAGATAAGTCATACCATCACTTTAGTATGATAATACTATCGTCAAGTATAAAAGCACTATGCCTTAATAAAATTATATTAGGACTCTATACATCCGATACCATGCTTATGTATATAAAATACCACCACTTATAATATATAAGTTATATGTTTACTTTAATATCATAATACCATTACCAAGTATAAAAATATAATGCCTTAATAAAAGTTATACTGTAACTTTATACATCAAATACCACACCTATGAATCTCAAATTCTAACATCTATAAAAGTTAAGTCACATATTCACTTTTATATGAAAATACTATCATCGAATACAAAGAACATCATACCCCATTAAAAATTATACCGGGATTTTATGCATCAAATACTGAGCCTATAAACTAAAAATAGCACCATCTATAATAGATAAGTCACACCTTTACTTTTAAGAGGATATCATCACTGAGTACTAAAAATATCATGTTTTAATAAAAATTATACTAAGACTCCATACATCCAATACCATACCTATTTATAAAAAATACCACCACTCGTTACAAATAATTTGCATCTATACTTTAATATCATAATACCATCACCTAATATAAAGAATACAATGTCTCAATTATAAAAATACCAAGATGGTATATGTATAATATAATATGTATGCACAAAAAGTACCATTACCTATAATGGATGAGTCAAACCTTCACTTTAATATTAGAATATCATCACTGAGTACAAAGAATATAATACCTCAATAAAAAATATAACAGGGCTCCATACATCTCTAATAACACGCTTATGTACAAAAAATACCATAATACATAACAGATAATTCACAACTTCCCTTTAAAATCAAACTACCATTAGTGAGTACAAAAAATACCATATATAACCTTCATACATTCAATAAAACTCTTTGTGTATAAAAAAAATACTAACACTCATTATAAATAACACATTCACTTTAATATGAGAATCCATGTTTGAGTACCAAGAACATAATGTCCTAATACACAATATAACAGGACTTCATACATCTAATATCATGCCTATGAATAACAAATACCACCATCTATTATAGATAAGACATACCTTCACTCTAATATTATAATATCATCACTTAGTACAAAAAAATCATGTCTTAATAAAAATTATACCAAGACTGTACATTTAATATCACGTTTAAGTATAAAAAATCACCATTCATAACAGATAATCACACTTTCACTTTAATACTAAACATCATCACTGATTACAAAAATATCATCCCTAATAAAAACTATACCAGGATGGTACACATCTAATAGAGTCTTATGCATATAAAATATTAGCGTTCATAACAAATGAGTCATTAATGTCAAAATACCATCACCGACTACAAAGAATTCCATACCTCAATAAATTATAACAAAGGGGGTACATATCCAATACCATGCCTATGTTCAAAAAATTATAACAAGGGGCTACATATCCAATACCATGACTATGTTCAAAAAATACCACCCTCCATAGTTGATAAGTTACACCTTCACTTTAATACCAAAATACCATCATCGAGTACAAAAGATATCATACTTCCATAAAAACTTTAATATCATAATACCATCACTGAGTATAAAGAATAATGTATCTCAATAAAAATATTTATATATTTATATATCATAATATTAATCTTAATCTTAATCTTCATATTACCCACTAAAGATAGATAAAAAATTAAGGTACAATGAATGGAACTTTGACAGGTATATATTTTTATTATAATCACAGTTTTGATTAAGAATTTACATATCAAAAGTTCCCTTCTTTGTTATCTTAATATTTTTTTGCTTGCTTTTGGTCACTAGTATACGGTACTAAAATTATGAATTTTTATATGAAAAATAGGTGGAAAATATTTAAAGGAAGCACATAAAGAATGATTTTTGTCAATTTTTATGCATTGTACATAGTGACTATACATAAAATTAAAGCAATAGTTAAAATAGTTTGAGAGGGTCTTAATAATTATTTGTCTCATTCGTGTATATGGGATAAACAATTATATAATAGTTTTTTATAAGAAAAAAACCATGATTATTGCTTCAAATTTCAAAGTCAAGAATGATAATAAAGGTCAGAAATATATGTTAAGTCTCGTGGTATGGCTCATAATAAAGCTAACACCCATGTGCAAATCTTTTGTCCTACATTGTAATCTATAAACATAGTTTAAAGGTAATTATTATAAATTCCCTTAACTTTTCTAAGTAAAAAGGTTCCTTTTATTATAACAAGTCCTATGCATTATCATAACTACTTGACATCATAACACAACCCACTAATGACATCATAACACAACCCACTAATGACATCATAATATAGCCAATGCATGAGTGCCTACCAAAATTTAAATTAGAACATTATTGATCACAGAGCCATTTATTTAACTATTTTAAACAAAACTCTTAATAGGCATATTTTCATGCATATTTATGTATCAATTTGTGTACTACACATTTTCAGTTCAAGTTTAACAAAAGCAAGATTGATTGCATAACTTTGCATTAAAGCATGTTAAATGAAATTGTATCAAACATAATTTTATGTATGGTTATGTACCAATTCGTGTACTTTATAATTTCTCATAAAAAATTTAATCATTGAGACTATTACTTATTTAAAATGCATAATAACAAATTTTGTTTATAATAGTAGCATTGAATGTACTAAGTGTCGATATAATTTATATTGAGCTATAATATTCTTTTAATTTAGTCAATATCAGTACACGGTATAGTTTGTATTGAGGCGTGCTATTCGTTCCACTCAGTTAATCAATTCCCATTTAAAAATGTATATCTTTCTTATCTGTAATGAATGATAGTATCTTTTTCTATATAAGTATAGTAATAGAATATTATGTATTTAGGCAGGGCATGATTTATACTCAGAAATGACATTCCTATTTTTTACTATAGTTGTTACTTATTTAAAATGTATGGCAGTAACTTTTGTCTATAATGGTGGTATTAAATATACTGAGTGTTGGTATAGGTTACTTTTTCTATTTATTCAAGATTTTCCTATTTAAAGTTGTATATCTTACATATCTATAATGAATGGCAGTTTTTTGGTGTGTAGATGTGGTATTGGATAAATAAAGTACTAATATAGTTTATATTAAGGCAAGGTATGTGACCGGTGCGTCATAACGCTAGTCAAAATAAAATAACTAGACTACTACTGTAGTAGTAGTGAGTCTAGGTCGATCCCACAAGGAGTGTTCAGTTAGCCTATGAAATGAAATTAATTGATGTTTAGTAATGGGGGCTTTAGATTTAATAAAAAAATAAAATAAAATAAACCTAACGAAAACAAATTAAAGAAAACATGCAAAAAATGATAAAAATAGGGAATTTGGTAGGGATCCGGTTCTTTGGTTCAATCTCGACCTAGACCCTAATTAAGCATAATTCATTGATTTGTTGTTCTTTTATCTCTCTTAGCAATTATCAGTTGTAGATTAATAACAAGCTCTGTTAATCCCAATTTTTTCTTAGATCCTAGTTAATAACGAAGCGCTCGTTAATTAATCCTAGCTATCGGGAAACCTAGAATAAGCTCTCTAAGTTTATCCGGACAACCAAATTATGAATAAGAAAAATAGACCAATCTATGCAATAATAACATAAGCTTGAAATATTTAATCTATGCTATGTTATCTCTAATGATTTGGAATAATGATTCGTAACCATTAGTCGCTACACATGAATTGGGAATACAACAATTGCATATTGCATTCGATTCTAGCAATGGGTTTTTATGAAAAACGATTCAATAGAGCATTAAAATCATCATCATTCACATACCCAATCAATTCACACAAGATAGCATAATCAATTCCTAATGAGAGAAAGAAACAACAAAATAATAAAAAAATGTTTAACCCAGGTCGTCGACGTCGATGTCACCTCCGAATTGGTGTCGGGATCTTAGCCTTCTATGAGTCTCACAAGAAAATGATTTAACCCTATGAAAATTACCCTACCAAAACCTATTATCTCTATGCAACCTCTCTTCTTCTCACTATTCACCGCACTATTCACCGATGGGATAATTAAACATCAATGGACCACCTACACTATTCACGCCTCTTCTCATACATCTATCTCTATTTCTCCACTCTTCTTTGTTTTCTCCCAAGCCACTACTCCTATTCTCTTTTCCAACCACACCATGCTGCCTACTATTTATGATTTGGCAATTTAAGTTCAACGGTTTTTGCTTCACCTTAACTGTATATGTCTCTTAACCCTCTTCCGCTCTACGTTTTTCTCCTCTTTTAATATGTTTTGTTCTATTTCCTTTGCTGTGTGTCGTTGTTCCTTTGTCCCAGCTGTTGCGTCCAACAATAATGTTTCTTCTTTGGCTATGTGCTACTTTTGCGTCTGCGTGCATCTGCAAACCATTCAAGCTGTTGTCATTTTAATTATTGGCCAAACGTTGTGTTTTGTTTCATCTGCTACTTTGTTGTTTCAATGTTTTCCTTGCTTGTTAAAATGCTGGTGTTTTTTTCATAGACTGCTACCGTTTTTGATTCATTCCAACAACTATGTTATTTTATTAGACAGCTTCTTAGTTGTCTTGTTTTGTGTTTTCTTTCTTTTTTTCTTTCTTGTCTTTTAAATTTCTTCTTCTTGCTCTATGAAGACAAGTGAAAATTAATCTTCAGAAAATGACCTAACTACAGTTCTTTCGACTCACTTTAATTTCTTTACTTCCAAATTATACCTAAAATCATATATGAATTAAAGTGAGTATCTTAAGCAATTTCATGCCAACAATCGCTAAGTGTAAATGATTAAATGTGTCAGCAATAAACACATATCAATTTTACCCATACTTAACTTTTGGTTGTCCTCGGGCAAAACATCCAAATTAAGCTTAAAAACGTAAAACATTTACTCAATTCTCAAATTTTCCAAAACTGTATAATCATAACTAAAGATGAATGACTTTAAAAAATCATAGCAAGAATTTAACATTCCAAGCTTTTACTCAAGATCAATCAACATTCAATATCTTTAAAAACAGAGCAATCTAATGGTAGACTTGGAAAATGTGTTTAAGTAAAATATATTTATAGGTACCCTCAACACCATTCATGATCAAGACAATCCATAAGTTTACATATCATTTCATTTCCCCACCACTAATGTTTACATGCAAATTTATGAATCAAAGGACTTTTCAAGGTTGTAATGGGGGCAAAGGTAAGGTGAGATGTATTTGGGTCAAGTACCATGAAAGTCATTAAGTTGGTGAAACAAAGCAACACTCATAAAAAACTGGGTACTGTCAGTTATGATGAATGCAACATTTATATTTCACAACCGCATTCAACTCTCACACACCAACTTCACAACCGTATTCAACTCTCACACACCAACCACGTGAAGCACATACCAATCCAAAAGAATCGCTCATACAATTTATGCCAACAATACATTGAAACTACAAGAGTGAACCTTCTAAGTCAACATCTACCTCATATTCAACATACTCAAATATCACATTCATTACAACTTTAGGAAGATGCATTAATCATGAATAACTTTACAAACTCATATTTACTTCCTCCTTGATAAATTCATTTAAACATTTAAACATTTTTTGTCTTTTTCTCTCTTTTTTTTCTTTTCTTTTTATTATGATTTTCTCTTTGTTTTCTTTTCCTTATAAAAATTAAAATAAACTTCAATATGGGAATTTCAATTATATGACATAACAAACATCCCAGCATTAACTAACCCACACATATGTACACCCCCACACTTAGAATTTTGTACATCCACAAACTCAACAATCTCAAAAGTTCTACTAGCTTTATGGCTTAAGTAGTACATTTGGTTAAGTATAAAGCATGTAATATGGTTGATACAAACAGAAAGGTATAATGCTCATAGGGGGTTAATAAGTGAAAAATCATGTCAATAGGGTAGGTTATTTGGCTAATATAGTTTATGAAAAACAAAGAATGCCTAATCATATCTATTTTAATATATGTGACAAAAATATGGTCTCGAATAGAAATTCAAGGCAAAATTAGGATATACATATCATGAAGGTCACACATTATCAAAAGATAATGAGACTAATATGTAGTCTAATAAAGCTCAAATACTTACCAGCTTTGTCTACCATTAGTCACTACTCTTCTAAAGATAATGCACATCAACCAATTACAAGAGTAAAAGTACATGCTAAAGTTGCTATCAAATTCTCTAGTCAATTCATTCTCTAATCATGACTATATAATCCCAGAAGCAACAGAAAACGAGCAAATGTTTCTTTGTTTGTTTAATTCTTTCTCTCATTTTGATTGAAAACTTAAAAACAAGCAAAAATAAACTAACAAAGAAACACACATGCATAAAAAAAATAAATACGCTAGCTCAACTCCTTCTCCTCACGTGACAAAATTATGATCTTCAGGTATTACAGTTAACGTCACTTCCATGTGAGGTTGTTCCGGATAGGGCCTTAGTTGATCATCATCCCCATTCAGTGTTTTCCCTATCCTCAGATTCTCAATCTCGGTTGAGTTCATATACTCCGGAAATATTTTGAAGATCTCTTTGCCTTTTTCTTCTTCATTTAATTCCTCTAACCTGCTAGGTAAAGGTAAAGAGTCAGTCTTAACAATAATTATGAACTCAGTTTTTACCTCTGAGCTAAAAGATGTATCTTTTTTTGCTTCAAGCTCCTCCTCAGCTTCTTCGACACAAGCAATTCGTTGAGGATTGATCTCAAAATTCTCATGCTCCTCTTCACTCTGTAAGGTTTCCATGCTAATATCCATTAAGCACACCTCGGGTTGATACGTTTGTGTCTCTTTGCTTTGTGATGCTAGGCGATTGATGTCTTCCATCAATTGATTAGCCTGGCTTGTCAAGTTTTGGATTCTAGAACTTGTTTCCTGGTGGAATTGCAAAGTGTTAGCAACATACACATGAACTAATTCTTCCAAGGATGTACCTGAGTCTTAATAAGAAGCTTCAGGTTTGTACGGAAATTATTGTGCTTCCTGCAAACTATCATGGAAGTAATTCCACTAATTATTCCTTCCATAACAAAAGTTAGGTTGATCAGTCCAAACATTGTTATATGATTGAGAATATGAATTAAAGAAAAAATTACTCCCATCCATTTCAAGTTTAATTTTAAATTTTTTTGAAACGAAACAAAAAAATGAAAAGATTATGAAATAACTAAAAAAAACCAATTACGAAAAAATATATACAAAACATCAATTAAAATCAATAACAAAAACTAAACATCGCACTCTCCGGCAACGACACCAAAATTTTGATGAGTCGTCGCTAACTCTCAAATAATAAAATTTCCTAACTAACCTAACTACTATGTAGTAGGGTAAGTCAGGGTCGATCCCACAGGGAGCTAGAGTGCGCTAAAGTTATTATAATGCTGTCTAAAAGGAAAACAATAAGAAAAAAAACTGAAATTAAGAGACGTTAAAAATAAACAAACAAGACAACTAACGACAAATAAGCAAACAAACAAAAATCAAATAACAAATACGAAAAGCTGGGCAGAAGATAAATCTGAATTTTGGACTTATAATTGATCCTCGAAACAAATAAATTGTGATTGGTCTACGATGCTAGCCTATAGGTTTGAACAAACTCTCAAACCCTCAGTTCCTCTAATTTTAGATAGGTCCTATATGATAGAAAACTTACCCCCAAGGCAACTTAAAGTAAGCTCTCTAGATTTAACGACGCATCAGGATTTAACACCCTAGGGGACCACAAACCTAAGCCATAATCACACAAACTCGGACTATGTAGTCTAAAAAATTAGAATCCTAGACTAGTTGGTTAAGTATCCTAACAAATCTGACTACCCTATTGCCAATTGTGGAAATCGCCAAGGCTAATTACGTATCACATGGCTTAATCCTAGCAATTGAACTAAGAATTACACCTGGGGTAGCTAATCCTAAGTCTTAATTCCTAATTCATGATATTTTCTCGAAATTCCAATTCAATCCTAACCTAAATCACAAAATCCAATTAATTCCAAGTCAATTCTTACAATTATTAAGCTAAAATTCCTTCATTAACTTCCAACCCAAGACTAAACTAGCTAAACATAACTAAAATAATTTAAAAAAATTTTAAACAAACTAATAACATAATAAAATAACTAAACTAAAGGGTTAAAAATTAAATAAAACACAAGAAATTAACAAACTAAAAGCTGGAAAATTAAGAAAAATACTCAAATTAACCAAAACAAAGCATTTTATTAACAAATAACAATAACTAAGATTCAACAAAAATATTTAAACAAAATACATCAAAGATAACAAGTATTTAAAGACTAAAACAAGAAATAATAGTGTAAAAATTAAAGAAGAGGAAAAAATAAAAAAACTAAAAAAAACCCTAAGGAAACTAAAGAAGAAAGACGGCAAATTATGAAAAAGAAACAAAAAATAAAAGTTAATTTTTCTCTGCGTTTTTTTATGACTTTTATAGGTGTCCAAGTAGGTTAAAACGCAAAAGACGTCGTTTTGTAGTGTTTGCTGTCGTCTTCTCAAATTTTCTTTGTGGTGCGCGTCTCTTGGAAACCCTAAATGCTTTTATGCTTCTCCTTGACAACGTTGGTCATGCATGTGGTTTTTGCAACCTCTTCAAATGCTTTTAGGATTTTTGTCTTCTTACGGAGAAAGCTCTCCACCTGTCAAGTGATGTTGTCGTCCTCTCCATGCAAGGCCTTCTTTGGTTTGTAATTTGTCTTTTCTTGTCAAGTTTGTGGGACACCTGTCAAAAGAAGCCCACTCTTCATTTGCTTTTCATTTGTGTCACTAATGTTGGTCCTACGTTATGTCAGAATTAAAATGTCGATGGTTTAACTCATTTTTGATAGCTTATTTCGCTTGAGCTAAGCTAAAGGTCTTGTGATCATTTTGCTTCTCGCTTCAACTATTTCTTTATCCTTATCCTTATCCTTATTATTATTATTATTATTATTATTATTATTATTATTATTATTATTATTAATTATATTAATTATTACTGTTTAATTATTTATAGTTTTTATATATATATATACATACTTTCCATATACTTTCCACCGTGCAACGACCGTGAGATTTCAAAGTCATATATATATATATATATATTAAGATAAAAAAATTAATTTTTTGGTGAGAGTAAAAACAAATACATAAGCAAATAAAATAAAATAGACATGAAAATAAATCAAATTGGGAATTTAACAAATAAACAAACAAATGAATTAATAGAATAAAAAGAAGAAGAAGTAAAAAAGTCACGGGCGTTACTTTTAATTTCTCATGCCCGTGAAAGAAGGGTGTCACGAGGACTTTCCTCAAAAATTGAGATTGTAGCGATCGTGCATGTGCACGATCACGACATCTTTGATGCATATACAAAATTCAAATTGTCATAACTTTCAATCCTGAAATTTAAAAATTGTAAACTTTATGTCGTTGGAAAGTTAAGAGAAAGATCTACAACTTTCATAAAGATCATTTTGTCAAATTCTACCTAAATCAATACAAAAATTATTATTAATAATAAGATTAATAAAATTAATAATAATAAGGAATTTAATAATAATAATAAATTTAATAATAATAATAATAATAATAATAATAATAATAATAATAATAATAATAATAAGGATAAGGATAAGGATAAGGATAAAGATAAGGAAAGAGTTTAGGCGGGAAGCAAAATGATTACAAGACCTTCGACTCAGCTCAAGCGAAATAAGTTATAAAAAATGAGTTAAAATGTCGACGTTTTAATTTTGGCACAGAGTAGGACCAGCGTTAGTAGCACAGATGATCTGGCTCCCCTGGAAGGCTTTTTAGCTTTGTGCTTTGTGATTTTTGTCATCTCATGTCTTAAAAGAGCTTGGACACGTGTCTATCATTAAAAGGAAGCTCCTCTCCACTCTTAAAATATTGTCATTTTATTGCCTAGGAATCTCCTTAATTGAAAGCCTCTCTTCATGTAATGTTAAGCTCCATTCCAAGTCGTTTTTGTTGCTCTTTTAAAAGCTCTCCAAGCAAGCTATGTGCTGCCATTTCAAACCACTAAGAAAGTTGTCCTTCTTTTGCTTGGCCAAATAATGCTCCTGGAAAAGAAAGCTTCTTCGCTCGTTTATGCTTTAAGGCCACCATTTGTCAACAAATCAAGGAAAGCTCCAAGCTTAAATGTTGTTGTCTTCATTTTTTTTATGCCGCCACCAACAAGCTGTAATCTGTTTTTATTTTGTGTCTTTTCTTTGTTAAACATTTGTGTTCTAATTTGCTTTAGAATCTTGTCTTTTTTGTCTTAAATATATATCAACATATCCAACCTAGCAGTCAACACAAATTGAACACAAATTAAGCATTTTATCTTGAAAATAGGATTGAAATCACATAGAAATACATAAGAAAATATAAGATAATTCAATCCTATCAGTGACTCACACAAGTCTCCATAGTCCCAAACATCTGTTCTATATGCCGGCGAGAGAGCTGTCCTCTGCTGCACTGGTTTTTTCCTTCGACGTCACCTCCTCTGTCTTTCTCTAAATATCCAGTCACTTTCTTTAGGGCATTGTTGATTTGTGGTGGTAAGTGTTGATAGTACTTTGCCACCCTCTTTCCTTGTGTGAATGTCTCTGAATTTATTTCACTGTTCTGCATTAAGGATGGCCTCTTCTTTCTCCTTTATTTGATTGATAGTGTCATTTAAGATTGATTTAAATGGGGTAGTGATATGGGTGATAAGAAGAGTATCATTGAAATTACATTGAGTTCATCCAAATTTACAGATAGAAAGTTAGCTGGAAGGAAAAATTATGCATAATGGAATAGGACTATTCGTAGACTTGTGACTATTGTAGATTTGGAAGACCACTTAACGAGTAATCCAACTCCTAAGATTGATGCTGCTACTTGAAAGAAATGGTTAATGGAGGATTATAAATTATTTAATCAAATCTAAAGTACTCTAGACCTAACTATTTATAATGTTGTGAATCATTGTGATAGTGTAAAATTAAGAACTATGGTAATATATGAAATTTATGTATGCTTGCAAACAAGATCTATCTCATGTTCATGAATTATTGTTAAAGATTTATTGAGCGAAACAAAAGGCCACTCCTTATTTTAGTATTATACTTAAGTGAAACAAGCCTTTGAAAAAAAGCATGTTATGTTTCCTATTATTGCTGACATAAAACAAATGCAAGAACAAGAGGAGCTGTAACATCCCCTCACTTATGGGAAGGGCATTTTGGTCATTATGGATTGAGTTAGGATTATTGAAAGTGTTTTTGACATATTCATGCATTCATCTATGCACATGAATAATAAATAGTGAAATTTTTGCACATGAAATGAATGTACATGCATGCATGACATTTTCCCGGTTT
>JAOTAY010019963.1:0-13876 GCA_025629805.1 Erythroxylum baracoense
CATATCATAAATTGTATGATCAGTACAAAAAGTTGACAATAAAGTATTTCAAAGAAGTTAAGAAGTCCAAGAACAATGATGCACCTTTGAAGGGTAAGATTATCATTAGAATCTGTGAATGAGAGTTTGCCGATCAAAAACATGTCTCTTGAGGATGATTATAAGCAAAAGGTTTCTTAAAAGGAAGTTCTGGAAGAAAGATTAGCCAAGTTGGAAAATACTTTGCTTGAGAGTGATTCTAATAAAGTGAGACAACTAGAAGAAAAGGTTATCGGCCTAAAACTTGAGAAAGAGAAATTTGCAAGGAAGATCTTATCTCTAGAAAAAAAATCTTGCAAAGTTTGTTGATGGAAGGAACAACCTTGATGCACTACTTGGTAGTGGTAAATGCATTTTTGATAAGGTTGTAATAGGTTACAATGAAAACAATAATATTAGGCCATACAAGAATTTCTTTGTTAAATTCAACAATAGCCATAGTCAGAACAGCAGGAACCTAATACATGGTAGAAATTATAACAACTCTCACTCATCCGTTTTGTGCTTCTATTGTGGTAGATATGATCATATTAGTCATTATTGTAATTTTTGTAGAATGAGGAAATTATCTCAAATGTATGTTTGGAGACTAAAAAGTCAAGCTACTAACCTGAAAGGACCCAAAAAATTTTGGGTACCTAAAATGTGATAATATTTTCTACAGATATGCTTTAAAATGGAGACAAAAGAAAATCAATGGATAGTTGATAGTGAGTGTTCGAGACAAATGAAACATCACATTTCAACTACATTGAAAGAAAAGATGAAATTTTGCACAAAAATTCAAATTGAAAAGGGGTACTGCATTTCATCAATTCGGAGTGATCATAGAGGAGAATTTGATAACAGAAAATTTAAAAATTTTTGTGATGAAAATGATAAGGTGGTAAGAAACAAAACTAGATTTGTAGCTCAAGTTTATAACCAACAGGAAGGTTTTGAGAACGAAGATCATCCAAATTACATGATTAAGTTATCTAAAGCCCTGTACGGTCTAAAGCAGGCTCCTCGAGCATAGTATGAAAGGTTAAGTAATTTTCTGCTTGAGAATAACTTCGAACGAGGAAAGGTAGATAAAACCTTATTTATTAAGAGAAAGGAGAATGATTTACTTATAGCACAAATATATGTTGATGACGTAATATTTGATACTACTAATCCATCCTCCTATGAAGAATTCTTAACTTTAATATAGGGGAAGAGTAGATATATTTTTTATAATGACAAAGGGGGAGAGTTAAGAGTTAATGATATATTTTTGCCTTCAATGATTTTGAGCATGACATGTTATATATCTCTTCGATAACTTTATTGTTATTTTTGCCTGATTCATTCTTTTCCCTCTACTTTTTGATAATGACAAAGGGGGAGAATTAACATGGCGATATAGTTTACTATAAGATGTATGATATACTTGTATGACTTTTACTTGCATAATTTGTGAGCATGACGAATCTATGATATATGTTACTAACTGAATCTATAAAGTTTTAATCTGTGATTTATTAACGATAGGCTCCTTCTACAGGTATTTTTCGAAACCCTTCATTATTAGTTGAATTTTGAAAATATATCTGTTATTGTTTGCCATCATAAAAAATGAAGAGATTGTTAGCTCAAGGTTTATTATTAATGATTTTGATGATAACCACATAATATTTCAAAATTCAAATTGAATTTATTTCCTTGTATAATTAACGGTCTAACTCTCAAAAGAAAATAAAATCATAGGAGAAATGCTTCCTTTCTTATAGGAACCTTCATAATAAATTTACCTTATTTATTTTATAATATTCGGAAGAATCTTGTTATCATTGGACTTATTTTCTTTTATTGTTAACGGGCTAATTCTCAAAAGAAAATAAAATCATAAGAAATATGCTTTCTTTCTTGCAGGAACCTTCTTTATGAACTTACATTATTAGAAATGGTTTATCCGAAAAGATCCTATTAATTATAAAGTTCGTATATTAGCTTTGTGATTATTGGAAGATGTTTAACAAAGATGACATCCAAGTTATTCAGATTTAAATCCATCCAAGGATACAAGTGAAGCAACGACTAGTTGAAGGAAATGCTTACTTAAGGAAGAGCCACTGCTTTTGTGAAAACAGATCAGACTCTTAAATTACATCAATAACATCAATACTCTTGAAATTCATATTCTTATAAAATCTCTTGTGCTTTAGAAAGTGAAAAAAAATTTTGAGAGAGATCATTGAAGCTCATATCGAGCAAATTACATTTTCATCTGTTAAGAGCTTGTATAGGTTAGCTAAATACTACTAATTTAAAAGGATGGAGAACCTTGAAAAATATGTACTCGTGAGCTTGAAAAGACTCGTCAAATTACTACTTGGTATTTTATTGAAATACTCAAGTTGGATACTTGGAGAGTGGGCATAAGTTTGAGTTATAAGTCGAACCAGTATAAATCGACTGCATCATTCCTCTCTCTCTTTAACTTTTAAATTTTTACAGTATATTGTTTGTGTTTTCTTTTCCGCAAGAGGCTCTTTTACTTTCATAATAGGCTCTTTCACCTTTTCAACTTGCAAGAGATTTCTTTTAGTATTATCAGAAGCCTTCTGTTTTAAATTGTTTTAATAGAGTTTATCGTTTAGCTAGCTCCTATCATTTAGTAGGCTCCAATCGTCTAACAGGCACCTGTCGTCTAACAAGCTTCTATCGTTTGATAGGCTCCTATTGTTTTAAATTTTAACAGGTCCCTTTCTTTATACGAATTGAAAGTAACTTGTTAAAATTTTCAATTCACACACAATTCACCCTTTATTGCGTATATTTGCTTTATCGGTAGATATCTTGACCAAATCTCTCAAAGATTCTCGTATTGAATTTATATGTAACAAGCTTGGTGCATAAATTTATATGCCCCAACTTGAAAAGGAGTATTGAGTTGTATATGGCTATATAGGGATAAATTAGGAAAGTATTAACTACTATTGACTGTATTTTCTATTCCGGGATTAGACATCAACTATTTATAGTTGTATTTCATCAACGTGTATGAATCAGAAATTTTCTGAGTTTAACAATCATCGTACCTCCCAGCCTCCTGCATCCATTTCCGATATCGAATGAAAACTCCTGTAAATTTCCATTGGATCCATTTCCCCAAGTAACCTGCTGACTTTCTCTAACCTATCCAATTTCCCAAAAGTCTCAACGAGATAACTATGGAAAGAGGTCCATCGTCGACCACAATAAATATGGATCAATTTTTTATTTAATTTTTATTTATTATCTAATGGTATCAATAAATAAGATGATTAATTTATTATACTTCTTAAAATTTATAGTTTTAAACATTTAAATTTTATTGTTTAAATATGTCTCATAAAATAAAATTTCATTAAATTTATGATAAAATATTAAAATTTTAGCTCATATATATATAAGATTAAAAAGAAACATGAACCTCCTACTTATTTTCATCAATGTTATGTGCTTTTAAAAATATCATAAGAAGTTTTTATATTATGTTAAAAGTCAAAAGTCTTCTATTAAATTGTCCCATTAATTCATTTTGATGTGATAATTTCTACACGTCTTAACACTCTTTGTGGACAAACACGTCCAGGAGAATAATTGGAAATTAGCAAAGCACAAAAATTTTAAAAATATATATTAAATATGTAATTCTAATTATTCCTCATATTTTATTTAATTTTTATTTATTATCTAATGGTATCAATAAATAAGATGGTTAATTTATTATACTTCTTAAAATTTATAGTTTTAAACATTTAAATTTTATTGTTTGCCTTTTATTGTTAATAAATAGTTATTGATATAATTTCTCTTATTATATAAATTGTTATACTTAGTATCATTACTGACCAACTTTTTGTGTTATTTCATCTATTGAACTTAATTCATTATTAATTAATTTTTTATCAATGCAGGTACTATTTATCTTTTCTCATCTCATCTTTGTTGGACTCAATATTGATTTTGAACAACTATTATAATTAACAATCTAAAATTACTAAATTTTGATTTTCTAAATAAAAGTTAGAAATTAATTATTTTATTTCATTTTCTAAAAATAAATACAAAACAATTTGATTATTAATTCAATTATAGTTACACTTTTATTATTGATAATAATTAAAATAATAAATTAGAGTTATATATAAATAACTTAATTAATTAATGAACTAGGTATTAAATTCATTATATTTTATTAAAATAAATAAATAAAATCTTATAAATTTCTATTGTAAAATATATTTACTAATATATTTTTATTTTTAAGGCCAATGCTTTTATGATATTTAAAATATACTAGATATAATATGATTTAAATTATATTAAATTTATCAAAAATAAAAATATTCTCATTAAAACTTTATATATTAAATTAATAATTAATTTTTAGGTAATATATTAATATTTCATACTAAATATTATTGTATTTTTAATATGAGTATAAAAATCGATAAAGTAAATAAATGAGTCTGTTTAATATATGAATAATAGTTTTTAATTCTAAATCATTTTTCGTGTGATTATTTATATCCATATGAAATTTAAAGTGTCTAGAAAAATATCCTATTATATGGACTTATTATTACATATGACTATTTATGAGATATCAGAGTTTCTTATAAATATTTAAAAATGTAATCTTATTTTGTAAAATTAAGAAAATTTAGAAGAATTTTCTTTTAAAACGGAGGAGCTGTTGTCGCCATCCTTTAGATGCGTACTAGGTAAATCTCCTGATTAGTACAATAACTTATAAATTATGCCAACCGAGTACTCCGCACTAACCAAGTCTTATATGACATACTCGATCCAAAGAATAAAAATAAGGAGATTTGAACATAAAACCCTTTGAACTCATACTTCTCGACTCTACCAACTCAGCAACTCTAAGTGCCAAATTTAGAAGAAATGAGTGTTATTTATTCCCATTTATATATGAAAGATACAAAATTTTCATCAAACCATGTGCTTTAGAATTTTGATGAGGTCGCGATTAGATTGGTAACAGCATTATCAATGTTTGATGGGACCAAATCCTTCCAATAACCCTGTTCTATGGCCAGTTCGATGTCGTTTTGTAGCATATTACGAGTTTGTTTTTATTATAAAATAATGTTGTATTGAACTCAAAATAAGGTTAAGAACATGATAATAAAAACAGTGGATTTGAACCCATGTTTAACGGAGTTGAACTTCGGTTCACAGATGGAGCAGGAGCACTAGGCAACTGCTACTTAGATTCTCCCAGAACACTCCCAACCGTCTCCTCAACTAAAAGGGGGCCACAATCCTCTGTCCGCTTCCTACCGCAGACCCGCAATCTCTACCGCCAATCGACGCTTTTCAAAGCATGATTCCATCAAACGACTACTGTGTACGGCCACGTGTTGGGGCTTTTATAAGGTCCATTGTAACCCAGACACGTCACTGTTGACTCACCTGTGTGCGTCCCCGAAGCTGTTGTTGGCGCGAGCTGAGCATTGAGATGTGGCGTCGTTGTAATTAAGAGGAACTAGGAGGACATGTTGTAATAGATACATTTTAACAGACAGGTCCGGGGAGGGAGAGAAATGAAACAAAAGGCAAAAGAGCGAAACAGCTTCTCCGTTTCCACTTAACAACGTCAGTTGGTCTTAGCCAGCAACTAACTAAAAACTTTTTTCTGCATTCTCGACCCCGATGGCCGATTCCGAGGTAAAATTACCTTCCTATCCCATCGCTTTCAATCTCTTCACCCGCGACCACCTTTCTCTCGCAGTGCTTCTTACTTGAATGACTGTTGATTTCGATTATTTCGTGTATTTAGTTCTGCATATTCATTTTGTTTGATTTTCTTTTATTTTGGTCTTTTTGGTGGGAACAGAAATTGACGGCGTTGAAGAAGGCGTACGCCGATATAATGCTGAACACGGCGAAGGAGGCGGCGGCCAGAATAATGGTGTCGGAGAGGAAAGCGCAGAGGTATCGGTGCGAGCTTTTCGCTGCAAAAGACGAAGCACTTCGTATGCTGCTTAGGCTTAAACAGATGTTAGATGCTAAGGTACAGTGGTCTCTTCATTCTCGTGTTTGTCTCTCTGACAGGAGTGGTGTTTTTTTTTTTAAAAAGTCTGGTTTCAGTTTGTGTTAAAGGCTGGTCTTGATTGTTATTAGAGTGTTCCTTACGAGGATTCTCCTTTTGGTTGTTTCGTGTTAATTCCTTTTATGGCAGAAGTGTCTTTCTGGTCTTTAAAGATTTTCATTTGGTTGTTTTGTTTCTTCTTGTATGAAGTGAGTGGAGCTTCCCCATTGTTGAACAACGCTTGATATGTGAAGTTTGTCTTCAATTTATTGAATTGTATTTCTAACTTCCCCTTTCTTTTGCACTGTTTCTACTGGTGTTACTTGGTTCACTGCCTTCTGATTGGACTGTAGGATTTTCTTCAGGCATTGCCAATAGACGAGAAAAAATGGTTTTTTTTACATTGGATTGCAGTGTTCTTCAGTTTTATCCTTTGATGTATTGTGGGGGATGGCTTAGTGGCCGGCATTTAAAGGAAAATGTTTGGTTGATTGTTTATAAACTACTGTTACTTCACTATCATTTTGTTTATACTTCTACAGAATTTCTTATTCTATGATGAATGGTAGTTGGATCAGTGTTGCTAGTCATAAATCTTCGGATGTCTCTAAGAATGTAGTCTTACATCTGCCAGAATACAAACATCACAGTCAGTTTTAAGTCCTGAAAGATTGTGCATTGAAAAAATGTTCTCTAAGTTGGTACAAGTCATCTCCTGGTAATGAATCTGAAGTGAAAGCAATGATATCCGAAATAATTTAATGGTGGTTAAACTTGTTTCTAACATTATGCAAATTCGAGTTCTTTAGGCATATTAACTGCTTATCAATGAATATTGTTACCGCATTCACTTTTAAACAGTTGAGAGGCATGCTTTGGAAGATATCAGTTGCTGAAGCCACCACTTATATGTTCTGCACTTTCAAAAGAAACACTGCATGTAGTTGAAAAGCTTTTTCCTTTCATGATGACCCAGATTATTGCATGGCACATTTTTATCTTGTTCTTTAAAATTTTTATATTGTCACTTGTTCTAAATACTTCTGCTATTGACCATAGTACCCACAGACAAAGATCAACACCTATTAAATTGAATATAGTTTCTAACACACTTAGTTCGGTCAAGACTTGGTCCTCTGTTTGATACTTCCACTGTTTGCTCAATTTACAGTTAGTTACTGCTTTAACTAGACAACTTACCCTCACTAGATTGTTTGGGTGGACTGGCGCATGGTGTCTCTAGGTTAACGAAGCAGAAATGACAGTGTTCAGTCAACAGAGAAAGATTGAAGAACTGGAAGCACAACTTGGGGAAGCAGAAGATATAGTAAAAGATCTTAGAGCAGAGCTGCACCAACTGCAGGATGAACTGGAGAGGGTGACCCAGAATCGGATGCAACCTTTGGGTGTACAATCTCCAGATGAAAGTGGTGCAACTTATGAAACAGAACTAGAGGAGAAAAAATTGTGCTCTTCTCTGCCTGCTGCACACTGCACCATAACTAAAGCTCATGAGACGAAGGATTCAACTTTGGATGGAATATGTGATAGTACCCCATGCCACAGTGATAATTGTTTCCACCAGGACAACAGCTTTGATTACAACCCTGACCTTGCTTCGAGTATGATGAGAAGCAAAGAGCCCGAGCTGTACAGGAACGGCTGCACTCAGAGGATTCGTGCATTTGAAAGGAACCAGCTGGATGGAGATGATTTGCTTTGTGGACAAGCTGGTGGTGCAAGAAATCTAGTATGTAAGGGAGAAGGTGAAGAAGACTGTAAAAAATGCAAGAAAGTCAGTACCATGAATAATAACATGTTTGATGGTGATACAAGCCCAGACGAAGCCAAGGTGGGACCAGCAGATGATGCCTGCTTCCAACTTCATGCTGTTAGATCATTTAACAGAAAAAGAAAAAGAGCTATGAGAAGTAAGAAAAAGAAACGCAAGGTTCTCCTGTTTAAGGAATTTCCTTATCAGGTTGACAATACTCTATCCAGTGAAGATTGTCAGAAGGATCAAGGAACACTTTTACTGTCAATTTCCTCTTCAAATACAAATGAATCAACTTCGCAGTCAAGATACTTGGAAGCCATTACATGCGATTCAGATTTCCTTAGGTCTTGTATAGGACAGGATATAGGAAACAACGATAAGTTATTGTCAAATGAGCTTGCATTGAGTGGTAAGGAAGCTGTATGCACAGAGATTTCAGAATGTCCAGGGAGTAAACCAGCCATTGGAGTAGACAGTGTATTGCTAGTAAACTCAGATCCAAAAGAAGCAGATGCAAGCATAGCACTGACTAGTCGGCAAATGGATAATAAGTTCCTCAAATATACATTCCAAAGGAAACGAAAGAAAGAGGGTACGAGCAGCCCTGATGGGGAATCGTCTCTTGACAGTGGCAGTTTTGCAAGAAAAGTGGAAGAGAAACCGAGTGATATTATGGTGGCTCAAAAGCCTAGCTTGCTAAACGAATCATCGAGAGATGGTCGAAGAGTGGCACAAGTCGCCCGTCAGGTTGGTGATTAAGTGATACAAACCGTCCCTACCTTAAATTGTGCAATTCTCGTCGTTGACATTTTTGGCTCTGAAGTTCTTGGAGTGATTGCCTTTGCTCTTTAAGGACTCAAATCCCTTTCGTTTCTTGCATAAAATAAATGGAACAACAGAAGGGAGATGGAATTCAAGAAGAATGAAAGATATAATTAAGGAGTAACCTTAGAAAAAGAAGTAGCAAAGGAGTATTAGAGTAGGTAGAAACCAATGGCATCTAATTCGTTATTGGACTAAGTCTTGGCTAGAATCTGCAGTTACTAATCTAATCAATGCAAAAGGAATCCAAATTTTTGCTTTTAATATTGTCTGCTTTTGTTATTGCTTTCTCACAAGACTACTTTTGTACTGGACTTGTTTATGTGGTGTTGCTTAAAGCATTATTCCAGATTACACATTCTTCACTCAAAAGCATTTCGTGTTGAGTGAACTTTCTCATTCATATTTGTTTAGTTTGATTGTTAATAGGTCTCTGATTTTTCTTGTTTTTAGCTTATATCGTTGTCTGAGAAGAAATGGCACAGCTGATCAGACGTGAGAGAAGACGCTTTTGTGCTATAGCTCACAGATGGAATTTTAACAAAGAATTCTGCTGCGTTGACAGAGCAGCCTTAGCAAGAAAGAGCAATAGGTCCTCTTTTTCTTTTTTGTTATGATCTATATTGTTGTATTTCTATAGTTTTATTATCTTTTCTTAACCATAAATATGGAAGGTGTCAAATCTTAATCAGATTTGTTTAATTTTATGATAAACAGAAGTTTCTGCAGTGCTGCATAATTCTAGCACTATGAACCAAATTATAAACGAAAATCAGCAATGGATGTAAAATTCCACCATTTCTGCACCTTCTTGTCTGCTAAGCCATCTTCAAAGAACATCTACAACCAATTTAAGTTATATTTTGCATTAAGTTATGATATAAAGTATATCCTAGGAAAGCTATTTAATCAAAACTAATTTAGGAATATATTAAAAGTGTATCTATTGCATATATTTCCAAACAAAATTACATAAAAGAAATTCAATCAAAAATTTATTATTAAAGAAGTGAAGATTTATAACATTTACATTTTAATGTTACAACTTAAAATTGAACGAAGCATCCCTTAAATATCGTGGTAAAAATTATAAAATTTAAACTTGGATAACATTATTTTAGTGAGTGAAACATATTGTAAATGTTTTAATTCACGTATAATTTTGCTTCATTTATACGTAAGTTCTAGTCGTATTTTCCCCAAGAATAATGTGAAGAAAGAAAAATCATTTGAATACATGTTAATGAATTAATCAGTTTTGTTTTTCATATTGAATATGGCCTAATAAGTAATAACAAGTGAAGAACATCCTATGCTCAAGCTTCCTATTTTTCCTTTTCTTAGTTAGGTAAGGATTAGAGAGCGAAAGAGTGATGGGTTTGGTGAGTGAAGTTGATGTGAGCACGGCCTTGGGACTTTGTAAGCGAAATAGCGCCAAGGATGAGCTAGTAATGTCGGAGGGATCAATAACAATATCAAGAGCTAAGAAGTTCAAAGAAGCGCTTCAATCCTATATGGGTCGAATTGTAGATGGCATGAAATCTCAAGAGACATTGAGGGCTAATGATAAGATAACTAATCAAGTTGGGCGGAATGAACAAGAAGACTTTTATTCTTTTTTAATTAAAAAGTGGCTATCATCAGATTAGGATGAAAGAAGGTGATGAATGGAAAACTACATTTAAGATCAAAAATGGATTGTATGAGTGGTTAGTTATGCCTTTTAGCTTATCCAATGCACCTAGTACTTTCATACACTTAATGGATCATGATTTGTGTGAATTCCTTGGTAAATTTGTGGTTATTTATTTTGATGACATCTTGATCTATAGTAAGAATTTAAATGAACATATCATGTATGTTAAGACTGTTTTGGATGTGCTTAGGAAAGAGAAGTTGTACGCAAACCTTAGGAAGTGTTCATTTTGCATGGATAAAGTTGTCTCCTTAGGATTTGTGGTAAGTTCTAAGAGAGTTGAGGTTGACTCTGAAAAGGTGAAAACTATTCAAGAATGGTCAACACCTAAGTCAGTTAGTGAGATTATGAGTTTCCATGGCTTAGTAGGTTTTTATAGGTGATTTGTTAAAGATTTCTCTATTATTGTTGCTCCATTGAATGAAATCATTAAAAAGAATGTTAGTTTTAGATAGGAGAAAGAACAAGAAAATGCATTTAATACTTTAAAGGAAAAGTTATGTGCTGCACCTGTTTTACGTTTACCTAATTTTTTCAAGATTTTTGAAATTGAATGTGATGCTTCTGGGATTGGTATAAGGGCTATTTTAATGTAGGAGAATCTTCCCATAGCATATTTCAGTGAGAAGTTGAGCATATCAGTTTTGAACTACTCCATTTATGATAAGGAGCTGTATATCTTGGTGAGAGCTCTTGAAGTTTAGGAACATTACTTACTACCTAAAGAGTTTCTGAAATATAGTGATCATCAATCTCTCAAGTACTTAAAGGGACAAAGGAAATTAAGCAAAAGGCATGCAAGTTGGGTGGAGTATCTTGAAACATTTCCGTATGTGATTAAATACAAGCAAAGTAAGGAAAATATTGTGGCTGATGCGTTATCGAGAAGGTATGTTTTGATTTCTATGCTTACTTCTAAGTTACTTGGATTTGAGCATTTGAAAGAGTTGTATGTGGAAGATGTTGATTTTGCTAATGTATATCAAGCTTGTGAACATGCTGCATTTGATAAGTTCTATAGGCATGCAGGATATCTTTTTAGGGGTAAACAACTTTGCATTCTTTCATGTTCTACTAGAGAGATGCTTGTTATAGAATCACATAGTTGAGGGTTAATGGGGCAGTTTGGTGTGCAAAAGACCTTAGATATGCTTAGTGAACATTTTTATTGGCCAAATATGAGAAAATATGTGAAAAGGGTTTGTGCCAAATATATTGCATGTAAACAAGCCAAGTCTAGCTCTATGCCTCATAGTTTGTATACACCTTTATCTGTACCTAGTGAACCTTAGACTGATATATCTATGGACTTTGTATTGGGTTTTCCTAAAACTAAGAAAGGTAGGGATAACATATTTGTTGTTATGGACAAATTTAGTAAAATGGCTTATTTCATTGCTTGCCAGAAAACAGATGATGTAACAAACATTGCTGATCTTTTCTTTAGGGAAGTGGTTCAGCTTTATAGTGTGCCAAGGATCATTGTTTCAAATAGGGATGTTAAGTTCCTAAGTCACTTTTGGAGAGTTTTGTGGGGAAAGTTAGGTACTAAGCTTTTATTTTCTACTACATATCATCCACAAATTGATGGACAAACTGAGGTAGTTAATAGAACTTTAGGAACCATGTTGCATGCAATTGTTAGGAAGAACTTGAAAACTTGAGAAGATTGTTTGCCATTCATTGAGTTTGCATATAATCATTCTATACATTCTTCTATAGGTTATTCTCTATTTGAAATTGTGTATAGTTTTAATCCATTAACTGTGTTAGATTTGATGCCTTTACCTTTAACTAAGATTGCTAGTTTAGACGGCAAGAAGAAGGCTGACTTGGTTAAAACAATATATGAGAAAGCACGTGCACAGATTGAGAAAAGGTATCGCATATACGCATAAAAAGAAAATAGAGATAGAAAGCAAGTTCTTTTCGAACCAGGTGATTGGGCTTAGGTGCATATGCGAAAAGAAAGGTCTCCACAGCAAAGGAAGTCAAAACTTGATGCAAGGGGTGATGGACCATTCCAAGTGTTTAAACGCATCAATGACAATGCATACAAGATAGACTTGCCAGGTGCTTATAATGTTAGTGCTACTTTTAATGTTTCTGACTTATCTCTTTTTGACTTTGATTCAAATTCGAGGACGAATCCTTTTGAAGAGGGAGGGGATGCACGACCTTAGGACTTTGTAAGCAAAATAGTGCTAAAGATGAGCTAGTAATGCCGGAGGGACCAATAATAAGATCAAATGTTAAGAAGTTCAAAGAAGCGCTTCAATCCTATATGGGCCGAATTGTAGATGGTACGGAATCTCAAGAGAAAATGAGGGCTAATGACAAGATAACGAATCAAGTTGGGAGGAATGAGCAAGAAGACTTTCCTTCTTATTTAATTAATTATTTTACATTAGAAGCATAACTTTCGGTAGCCCACTACTTGTATCTTGGGCTTGTTTAAAATTTTTAGGTTTAATGAATTGTATTTTAGAAATATTAGTTTGGGCTTTAATTATTTCGGTGAAAGGCCCATGTTTAAAGGCCTTTTATGTAGTTAGGGTTTCTTTCTTTTCAAGAGATATAAATACAACATAATAAATATTGTTTAGGGTTAGATTGGATGAATAATGAATTCTTAAGGGAGGATTTCTTGTCTTCTTTTATTGCATAAAGGATATAATTCTTATCAAGGTAAACACTTGTGGCAAATTTCTATTCTTATTTTCAAATCAACCTTATTATATGTGTTTCTTTTCTTATAATTGTTTGAGGGTTCTGTAGGGTTGGGGATTTCATCTTGTTCATGTTTTTATCCAAAATGTGTGATTAAGGAGTTTCGGGTTCTTTAACCTTGGGGTTCCGCATCAGAAATCAGGGTAATTTAAGGCCTTCATGGCAAGTCTCGACGTTGCTATCGTCTACCTCACCCTAACTTTCTTCCTTTTCATTTACAAAGGCCTGGTCTGGCACAACGTTTAATTGGTAAACCTTAGCTTCGCCTAACACAAGGCCCATTTGTAACATCCCCTCACCTATGAGAAGGGTAAAATGATAATTTGGAACGGGTTAGGAGTGTTTAACATTGCATTGCTATTTTCATGCATTCATATATGCACATGAATAGTGAATAGTGAATTTTTTTGCACATGTAAATGATTGTACATGCATTCATGACATTTTTCGGTATAAGTGTGAATAAATGTGATTTATGAAAATTTTGCCTTGTGTGAATGAAAAATTGTATTGGAGAGGGTTATTGATTTTTAGAGAATTATAGAAAATTTTCGGAAATTTTTCGGAGTCAATTTTGGACCCGAAAAACTGTCAAGTGAAAGAATAGGGGTCTACCGGTAGTGGAAATGACTGTCCAATGGCACTGAAAACTTAGACACATGAAATTAAGAATTTTTGAATTGAGCCATTGGAATTTTGGAGAAAAATTGGAATTGAATTGGAAGAAAATGAAGAGAGTTAA